>PISX010025500.1:0-26026 GCA_004024625.1 Mellivora capensis | reverse complement strand
ATCTCAGGGTCCTGGGATCGAGCCCCGCATCGGGCTCTCTGCTCCGCGGGGAGCCTGCTTCCTCCTCTCTCTCTCTGCCTACTTGTGATCTCTGTCAAATAAATAAATAAAATATTAAAAATAAAAAAATAAAAAGCATCCCAATGTTCAGCTGACCCAAATTCCCAAATGTGGGATTCTTTGCAAGTCAATGGGACCAAAGTCGGGGTGCAGTGTGGCTGCCCCCACTGATGGGAAGGTCCCCCGTTCTGGCTGTGGGGGGACGGCAAGCAAGAACTCTGGCAAGATGTCGCTGTGTTTTCTGGTCCTAGTCGGAGCTGACACCGGCTGCTCGCCGCTACTCTCGCTGCACACTAATTACAGGCCAGGTTTTTCTCATTTCACTGAACCAAATAAGAGAAGAGTCACCCTGGGTGTGGCCCCTGCCCCGGTGCTCAGCGAGGGACCCCGAGAGCGGGTCGGATATAGCTTGGCGAGAGACTGAACAGCAGATCAACCCTCTCTCTGATGGGAACGGTCATTGGGGAATTTTTAAAATAATATGTTTCAAGACAGTCCTGACAAAAAGCTTTTAATCATGTGAAAGGATGCTCCACCCGACTCATTAGAAGGGGAGGGAATGTTGCAGCTGTGGCCAGATGTCACTTTTCACCTATCCCATAGACCAAGGTCCCCGGCTTGGTCCCTGCTTCCATCCAGGAGGTCTGGGCCGTGACATTAACCCGCCGCGCAGCGGGGCCCTCCTTGGGCATGAGGGGGTCACCTGGCTGAAGAAATTCAAAGTAAAATTCCAGATGCTTCCACCCAGCAATCCCTACCCTACACTCCCGGAGGGAACGTGTTCTAGAGAGACACGTACATGTGAGCACCAAAAATCTGCTTCGGGGGGCGCTGGGGGGCTCAGTCGGTTAAGCCTCTGCCTTCGGCTCTGGTCATGATCTCAGGGTCCTGGGATCGAGTCCCGCATCTTCTTCTCCTTCTGCCCCTCCCTCCCATGCACTTTCTCTCTCAAATAAGTAAATAAAATCTTGGAAAAAAACAAAACAAAACAAAACCCCCACTTCACTGCAGCATGGGTCCTAGTTGGGAAAAGCCAGAAACACCCTTAGTCCCCACTAATAGAGGATTGACTTATTACAATCACAGTCCGTCCATAGAATGGAGTGTTACTCTTCACCAAAGAACAGAGAATTCTGTGTTTGAAAACGCGGACCGCCCTCCAGCCACACATTCGCCCTCCTGCTCCACCCCGATGCCCCTTTCCAGCCTCGGCCCGGGCCTCTATGCTGCTAACCCGGAAGAATGGTCCCTTCCCGGCTTCCATCTGTTCTACCCCATCATCTCTCCTGCCGGACCAGTGCAGTCTCCTCTATCCCAGACCCCAGGCTCTTACCCTCGCCCCCCATAATGCATCCTTCCTATAGCGGTTACCACCCTCACTGAGTAGGGTCCTGCCCTCCTGTGCCCACAGCCCTTCAGGACTCCCACCTCCCTGGGTTGGAGGTGAGAAGCCCAAGGCCTTGCAGGACCTGTCTTAATCCCCCCTGCCGGCCCCCCTGCCTCCTTTTCTCCCCTCACTCACTCTGCTCCAGCCACAGGGGTCCCTTGCTGCTCCTCCAACACTCCAGACCCAGTGCTGCCCCAGGACCTTGGCACGTGCCATGCACTTTGCCAGGAACACCTTTCCTCCAGATCTCCACCTACTTCACTCCCTCACCTCCTTCTGGTGTTTACTGAAATGTCACCTCCTCAGGGAGGCCTACCTTGCCTCTGAGGCCAAATAGCCCCTCCTTATCAGTTATCCCTTTCCCTGGCTTCATTTTTCTTAAAGCCATGGTATCCACTAGGCCCTAAATAAATATTTAATCCATGTGTTTATTGTCCTTCTTGTTCACTCTGTACCAGCTGCTTGGGCCTCCTTGATGTTCCTCCAACACGCCAGGCCCAGTGCTGCCCCAGGGCCTTTGCACTGGCTATGCCCTCCCCGTGGAGCTCTCATCCCCCAGATGTATACTCGATCACTCTCTCACTTCCTTTGGGTCTTTGCTCAAATGTCACATTCTCAGCAAGACCCTGAATGCCCTATATACATTCACTGCCCCGCCGCAGCCCCCATCTGCCTCCCCCGAGAGGCTGTGAGCTCCTGTGGGCAGGGAGGTTTTCTTTCTTTCTTGTCTTCTTCTGCAGGGCAGCCCAAGGCCCTGGAACAGAGCCAGGATGAGAAAGGTGCTCCGTCAGTGTTTGCGGAGTGACTGTCCGCCTGCCACCTGGACAAAAACGCCCTTCCTCTCTTCCCTCCTCCGTTCAGTAATCAGGATCTGCAAGGAAGAGCTGTACCTTCTCCTCCCCCTACCCATCCATCCGCCCATTCATCTCCAGGAGTTCGGCTATTTATTTTATTCTGTGGGTTATAATCCAATATCATCCCTGAGTTTATTGTTACAATTATTCTGGCCTTAGCCCCTGAGTGTGGCCTCTCCAGGTGTCCCCTGTCCTTTTCCGGTTATTTCCCTGCTCTCTGCCAACACCAGCAAGTCCCAGTTTATCCTGAGTGTTCCCTGCCCCAGACACACAGGGGATGATCTCTCCGAGGAGCTCTGGTTCCTCGCACGGTGCGATGGTACTTAGAAGCCAGAGTCCAGGTGCCAAGTGTGCTCACCGCTGCGGGCACCACGCAGCCACGCGTGCGCACACCAGCGCTCACTTCCACACCTGCCCGTGATGCCATCTGTCCGCACCTACAGTCTCTCTGAGTACAAAACCATGAGTTCGTCCCGACGTGCCTGATGCCAACCCAGGACAAGGTCCGTTCTCGCTGCTCCCAGCCCTTGGGACAGAGGGAGACCTGGCCCTCATCACGAACCATTAATGTGCCCACTTGTCCGGCCCCTGCATAAAGCGCCTCCAGAATGGCTAAGCTGTGGGGACACGGTTTTCTAACTAGAGCACAGAGTCCACATGTAGGTATCTTCGTGTTTTTAAAACTTTTCAAGATTTATTTTTTTTGAGAGAGAGAGACAGAGAGCCCGAGAGCGAGCACAAGCAGTGGGGAGAGCGAGAAGCAGATGCGGGGCTTCATCCCAGGACCCCGGGGTCATGACCTGAGCCAAAGGTAGATGCTTAATGCCTGAGCCACCAGGGTGCCTGGTATCTTTGTTTTTAGCCAGACAGTATCCAGTCAGAACACTAGTTTCGAAACACTCTTTGTGGCACAGCTGGGTTCATGTGGCTTCCGTCTGGGGATCCCCACCGCATCCTGCCGGATTTCGATCAGCCCCCGTGCGTGGTGTGGTGTGCGACACAGGCTATGCTGTCTCCCGTGCCCCATCTCTTGGGACCCTTTCCCTCCTGCCCCTATAGGTGCCCAGCCCCCCAAGGCTCTCCAGAGCTTGCCCACCAACACAGGGACTCAAAGATCCACCTGTCCCAGGCCCTGGGTCCAGCATGGCAGGTCCTTCCACACGGGGGCTCACACTCAAGTGGGGGGACTGTCATGGGATCAGGCGGTTACAGCAGGGACCATTGGTTTCATGGCAGGGAAAGGATCCTAGAGTGGCTTGACTGGGGTGTCCCCAAAAGATAGGGGTAGTAGGCCCAGGCCCTACTCCCCAGGGCCTCTGAACTTATTTGGAAAAAGTATCTTTGCAAGCCCTTAACTAAGGGCTTGAGATGAGGGGAGCAACCTGGTTATCCAGGGGGCCCTAAATCCCACGCCCGGTGCCCTTCCAAGAGAAAGGCTGACAGACATGGGAGACAGAGAGCAGGGAAGACACAGATACACAGGGAGATGGCCACGTGCTGATGCAGCCACAAGCCAAGGGATGCTGGGGCTCCTGAAGCGGGGAGAGGCAGGCAAGGTCCTCCCTGGGAGCCTCTAGGGACAGATAGGGACAGGAGAGGGCCCCGTATAACACCAGGATTTCAGACAACTGGCCTCCAGGACTTCGAGAGAAAATGTGTCTGCAGTTCCAAGCCACTCGGTTCACGGTCCTTGGTGACCACAGCCCCAGGAAGCCAATTTGGGGACAATAGAGCTGTGGGGGTCCGGCCCCAGCAGGGGCCACTCAGAAGGGCCGGTGCCACAGAAACAACTCCAGACACCCTATTTCCCACGCACACCTTGGGTTTTGTGTTTCTACAGGTGAAGGGCACTGGGGCTGGTGGTGTGAGCAGGAGAGACCCTCCCTGCCTCTCCCCTGTGCAGGTTGCTGGGAGGGCGTCACCTGTCCCTGTCACTTGCTGAGTGGCCAGGATGGAAGCTGAACGGCAGGGGGGACACCGGGCATCTCACTGTCCCTGGCTCCCGGAGGGGGCGGGGGCTTGGGCAGTGCAGGTGGCCTCACTGGGGGCCTTCGAGAGACGGGGCGGGTCTGGGCTGGGCAGGCAGCCGCCCCACGGGGGAGCACTTTCACGGTGGCCACGGAGGGGACGTGCACCCGCAGCCTCCCACTTGCTCTAGGTCTGGAGTGAGCACATGTATCTCGGGAGGGGCCGGAAGCTGCCGGAGTCTGTCCCTGCGGGCAGGGTGGTCTCTGCCGCGGCAGGGCCGGAGCCCCCCAAGATGACAACTAAATGAATGGCTGTGTGCCAATAAAACTTTATTCACAGAAAGCAGGGGGAAGGCCAGACTCGGCCCACGGGCTACAGGTCGCCAAGCCTGGCCCTCGGACAGTGGACTCACCACGCTGGGCACCCGTCGGGGTCTTTCTGATGGGCCATCCCTCAAAGGCCAGATGCTTTACGTATCACCTCCTCGAAGAGTTGTCCGGCCATCCTCTCCGACAGCCCGCGGTGACCGCCAGGCTGCACTGCATCTCTGCCTGCTCCGGTCCATGGGGACATGTGTCACATCCATGTCTGGGGTACCCCTTGCTTTCCTGAACCCCAAACTCCAGAGAAGCAGCAGCTTTCCCTTGTCCTCGGGTCTCTCTCCAGGGCCCAGCACAGGCCCCGGCACGACCCCCATGGGCTCTGCACGGTCGCACGTCTGAGGGGTGAGGCCGTGGGCCCTCTGTGGCCATGCCAGGCCACCTGGGTCAGTGGCCTGCTCCCGGGGCGAACAGACTGGCACAGTCCGGCCCTCGCAACCACCGCCCGCCTCCCCACAGCAGGCACGAGAGGGCACCCGTGAGCGGCCTGGTCAGGTCTGCCCTTCCCTGCCCACCGCCCTTCAGGGCTCCCTCCTCCCTCAAGGTCAAAGCCCAAGTCCTCCATGGGGTCCCTAAGGCCCTGCACTACCCGTCCCCATCTCCTCTCTGTCCTCCCCTCCTCAGTCTCCCCCTCACCTGCTCTGCTCCAGCCACATGGGCCTCGGGCAGGCCAGGCCGGTGCGGCCCCAGGGCCTTTCACAGAGCCGCCTGCCACACTCCACCATCTCCCTCAGGACCCCCCCCCCCACCGTGTGAACACAGCACCTTTCTCCCTGTTCTGCTCTTTCTGCGTCGCCAGAAGAGCCATACTTACCGGCTGCCTCTCCCAGTCCTGCCGGCTCCACGAGGACAGGGGATCAGACCCGTCTCACCTGTGCCATAGGCCCAGGACTTGTCACTCGTGAAGGGAAGGGGCCCCGTCGCATCCCAAGCCCGGGAGACCCCATGGTCTGGGCGTGCTCTTGGCTCAGACGCTACCGGAACCGGGCGGTCAGGAGGGCAGTGGGAGGGTGGCGACGGGCCCCAGACACGCAGGGGCTGTCTTTCATAGGGGACCCGCTGCGCCAGCCACCGCTGCCCCCAGCCTGCCTGTGAGTGGAGCCCGACAGCCTCCGGCGAGGGGTCGGCGGGAACACGAGCGGCGGGCAGACAGACAGACATGGGCTGGGGAAGGAACGGCCCCCGTCAGGAGGCCGCATTCCCACCCTGCACCCCCTGGGATGGCCTCCCCTCGGCTCCGTCTGGGAGTCGGTGGCCCAGGACCACCCCCCCACCCCCGCCGCCACCCACCCAGAAATGAAGACACCACCACGACAGCGAGCTGTAATTCGCAGTGCTCACGAGCCTTTAATTCATTATGAACCTAGAGGCAGGGGAAATTAGGCAAAAATACAGCGCATCCTTAATCTTGGGTGGGAGAAAAATCAGAGTGGGTGGGTTTTTTTGTTTTTCGTTTTTGTACATAGACACGGATATACCTTTGCGGGGAAATGTGTGTTTCCCCTGTTGAGCCGCGGCCTGTCTGCACGTCACCCTAGACCCAGAAAGACCCCCTGGGTCTGGCCCCCCCACCCCCGACCCAGAGGGCCAGCCCGCTTTTTGTTCTCTTTACAATATAAATAGCATTTTCAAACTACATATGAACACAGTGCCGCGTCTGGGCGGGGAAACCCCCACATCCCGGCTGACTCCCCTCCGGGCCTCCCGCCCCCGCCCCGCTCCAGGGCACCTGCCCCCCCCCCCCCCCCACCAAGCAAATGAAAGGTTCCCGGCTCATTTACATTCTTTCCGTTCTCCTTATAATAGTTCTTTCTGGCCTGGTAACCATCAGAACACTCTTTTTTTTTAATTTTTAATTTTTTTTTTTTTTTACACAAGCAAAATTATGCTGTCGGTCCCTGGGCAGGACAGCAGGGGCCCCCCTGCAATGGGGAAGGCTCCCCAAGGCAGGGGGCGGGGGGTTCCCAAGCCCCTCGCAGGCACGCTCTCATAAATCCAACCCCCAGCTCTCCAGAGGCAGGTCTGGTTCTCTCCGGCTGCCTCCCCAGACGCACAAATCCACGCTTCCCAATGGGACACAGGGTGCCACCGGCCCCTCAGGGTCCAAGGTGTGCGCCCCTCTACACACAGACAGCAGCCAACGCGGGGGGCCGGGGGGTCCCCTGAGTGGCCAGAGCCCGGGGACACAGGCCTCGCCCGCACAGGGAAAACAGCCGGACTCAGGCCACCCGGAGGCTTGCGTGGCCCCGTGTCGTCCCTCCCCAGAAGGCTAAGGGCAGTCAGCCACCCACCCGGCGGGAGGAGGGCGACAGGAGGGCCCCCGGGCGGTGCTGGAGACACTCTGTGGGCACCGAGCCCTTCTGCAAACACTGGAGGCCTCCGCTGCGCGGTGGGTTCTCACCAGGGGAAGAAGCAAACCAGAGAAGAGAGTGTTTATCCTGTGATGGTGTGCGTGGACGGGAGGGGGGCTCCTGGAGCCCCACGACCACGGTCACCTCCAAAGCGCGCGGCCGGCCTCCTCGGCCTCCTCCTGCCGGCACAGAGCCGTGGACGCGGTACCAGCCGCCCAGACCTTCGCCAAGTCAGGGGGAGACAAGGGTCAGGCCCACACCGTGCCTGTCCCCTTCGCCCTGCCCGGGCCTCCCTGCTGCTCGCCGAGACAAGCGAGGTTTTAAAACAATGACAACAAACAAACAAAAAAAAAATGAGATGCTTTTATCTCCCTTGGTGTATCTTGGTTCTGAGAAAAAGAACATTTTTGTTTCGTTTTGCTTCATTGTTAAAGCCACAAATCTAGAAAACAACGTTGGGGATTTTTTTCCTTTTCTTCGTTTTCCTTTTTTTCTCGGGTTTTTTTTTTTTAAACAACAGGTATTTCTAGAAAGAGCCTCACAAAGGTGATGTCTGTACAGAAGTCACAATCTCAAAGGCTGCTCAGGAGGCGGGCAACGCAGTAGCACCTTTTCGAGAAGAAGAGCTTACGTGGTTTACGGATCTGAGTCGTGGGGGGAGGGTGGCGGGTCCCCGGCCGGACCCCCCAGAGCCCGCGTGGCCCTGCTCCCTGAGTCCGGGCCGCGCGCCCGCGTCCTGCTCGCTCCTGTCGCCGCGGAGCGGGGCGGCCGCGCGCGGAGGTAGCCTCTCGGGGCCGGGGGAGGCGAGGACAGGAATTCACAGCAAGCAAACGCCAGGGCCCGCCGCCGCCTGCCTTGCTGGGCCAAGGGGCCGCCGGGCGGCTGGCTGTCCTAGAACGGGGCCCCGGGCCGGCACTGCGCCTGCAGGAGGCTCTCCATGAACGCCAGGTAGTCCGGGTTCCGCACTGAGTCCTCGGGGGCCCGCGGGGTGCCCACCCGCGGGCGCTTGGCGGCCTTCACGTCCTCCCCCGAGAAGGCGGTCTCCTGCGGCGCCCCCGTGCTGAGCGACTGCAGGACACCAGACAGCACAGCGGTTAGTGGGCGGCACGAGGCAGACCCGAGGTCTACGTCCCCCCAGGTCATCTGTCCGAGCCGGGCCCCCGAGGTGCCGGCAGCAGGAGGCGGGGGGGCGGGGGGGCTCGGCAATGGGGTCAGCGCCCTTAAATCAAAAGGGCCCCTAGAGCTCTCCCTCTCCCTCTGGCCACGAGAGGACACCAGGAGGAGTCGTCCGTGAACCAGAAGTCGCGGTCCCCTGCCGCCGACTCCGCCCCACACCTTGACCTCAGACATGCAGCCTTCAGGACCGTGAGAAATGCCACCTGTACCGTAAGCCCCCAGAAGTGGGGCTTCGTTACAGCAGCCCCGAGAGACTGACCCGGGGGCTCCTTCTCCCAGGGACCTTCTGAGAGTGACACCGGGTGGTGACCAGGGGTGGCTGCTCGGCACTTCTGCCTCTGCGTGAACCCCCAGTCCTGCGTGTGCACCTCCCGGCAGGCGGGGCCCAGAGACAGGGGCCCCCACGCCCTCCAGCCACCAGTCTGTCCCGGTCTGTCCCCCCAGATGGCGGCCGCGAGGAGCAGCCCAGCCTCGCCGTGTCTGGTAAGCCCCATCCTGCCCCGCGGGAACCTCCGGTCTGAGGTCGGCGGGCCGACCCGCACCCGCACCCGCTCGGACTTGGAGCTCATTCACCGACCGCCACAGCTGCCTGCGCCCCAGAACCGGGCCTTCGGATTAAACACTTCAGAAAGACAAGCGCAGAAGGCCTGGGAGAAAAGGCCCGTGACTGTCTCTCAACCCTGGGACTCGCTGTTCCCTTTGAAAAGGGATGCGCTCTGCCGAAGCGTGTGCCTGCGCCGCCAGCACTGGGCCCGGATCTGTATTCAAGCAGCTGCTGCGAGCACAATGGCCGGGGGCCAGGCTCCTGCGGGTCTGCCTCTTGCTGGTGCGGCTGTCACCGGCCCTGGAACCCGTCCTTCCCGCCACCGACCAGGTGCCCTCCCGGGGAGCAGGACGAAGGGGAGGTCGAGGCCTTTCAGAAGGGCTGCTTCCCTGAGGACCGCCGAGGGCTTCGGGGGCCACTTACCAGCCGCGACCGGACCCTCTTGGGGAGTTCCTCGTCCAGGGTGAAGATGTCCCCACGCTTCACGGTCAGCTGGGACCCGTCCTCAAACTCCACCTGCAAAGGGCAGCAGGCGTCAGGCATGGCCTCTGCTGCCTCCTGAGGGGCGCCCCACTCATTGAGGAAGGGCAGCAAGAGGCATGGGGATGTAGGGGTGCGGTATAAAGAGCTTTGGGGGCTGGCACACATGGAGAGCGCAGACCGGCCGAGGACGAGCGGCCGTCGACTTGGGCGGCTGGGACGCGGGTGACCCTCCTCCAAGACCGCCGGTTACTAAGTCACTTCTCTCCCACCATCGTGAGAAGAAACCCGCAACCATCTGGGTTAGAAAAAAATCAGGGGCACTGAACCCCATGCTTAAAAATGCTTAACACAGGGCGCCTGGGTGGCTCAGTGGGTTAAGCCTCTGCCTTCAGCTCAGGTCATGATCCCAGGGTCCTGGGATCGAGTCCCGCATCGGGCTCTCTGCTCAGCAGGGAGCCTGCTTCCCCCTCTCTCTCTGCCTGCCTCTCTGCCTACTTGTGATCTCTCTCTCTCTCTGTCAAATAAATAAATAAAATCTTTAAAAAAAAAAATGCTTAACACAGTAAACTCATGTTACGTGTGTCATCTCCCACGAGCACAACTGGAAGACCTTTCTCTGGGGAAAACGGCGGCCAACCGAGATCCCCAGCTCACTAACGAGGCCTGACCGTGAACGCCAGGCGTGCAGGAGCTGGCCAGGGCCCCCCGCCCCGCCCGCAGAGCAGGGCCCGCTCACCTGGTAGACATGGCTCGTCACGGAGGAAATGAACCTGGCCTTGTACATGTTGCCGTCCGCCCACCGCAGCTCCACAAACTCCCCCTCGGGCGGGGGTCCCAGCCGGACGCAGTCCCTGCTCTGCAGGGGAAGAAGGCAGTGGGAGGTGAGGTCCTGGGCGCCCTGGCCTGCTGGGGCGGGCGGCCGGCGGCTCCCACACCACGCTGGGCTCATCGTCTCAGGGCCGGTGCTGGCAGTGAGGCGTGCGGTGGCGGGCGGGGCCCGAACTCTCACAGTGGCCGTGCAGGCACAGGGGCCCCCAGGCTGCGGGCTTGTCTGGAACTGACCGCCCTCCGCTGTGTGTGCAGAACCACCCTGCAGGGTGGGGGGTCCCCTCCCCCCTCCCCCCCTCGCCTGTGCCCTCCTTTCCCCGCGCTGCTCACAGTAATGCTCTCCGGGTACAGGTTGTCGCTGTAGGACCCGTCGTCGAAGTTCACCTCGTAGAAGGTCTGCGCGCTGGCGCCGATGACCCGGCAGCGGTAGTAGAGCCCGTTGCGGTTCTTGGTGATGACGGTCTGGCCCAGGGACACGGCCCTCAGGAACTGGGCCTGGGGGCGGGCGGGGACAGGGCTGCGTCAGCACGCGGGCGGCGGCCGGGGGGGAGGGCGGGGGCGGGCGGGGCACTCACGGGGTGGCCCCCTGACTTGTGCTTGAAGCAGGTGATGGAGACGACATAGGGCCAGTCGTCCGGCTCCATGAGGACCCCGGCGGCGTGGGCGCAGGTCACGTGGAAGGAGGTGGAGCAGTGCTCGCAGGAGCACTGGATGCAGGCGCCCGACACCTTCTTCATCCGCTTCCGGCAGTACACGCACTTCTGGGGGGACAGCAGCAGAGGAAACGGGGCTAGGAGCTCTCCCCGGAGAGGCCCTCGGCACCCAGGGCCGCAAGGCAGCGGCCCCCGCGGTGGGCGAGGGGGAGGCATGGGGGGCAAAGCCCGTAGAGCACCACGTGCCCGGGGGTCTCGCCCTTGGTGGAAGGTCCCCCGAACCGAGCCAGGGGCTTCCCCCAAAAATACTTCTGGAGTCTTCTCCGCACGCCCTCTCTGCAGGGCTGCCTGGGACAGGCACTGAGGAGCTGGCCACACGCACGTCCCTGAGCTGCCCGAGCGAGGCCCCCACGCGCTGCCCTGGGGACGGACCCCGAGCCGACACTCGGGGAGGGAACCAGACGCAGGAGAGCACACGGGGTGTGAGTCCACACGTGTGACACGCCCAGACCAGGCTCCTCCACGGATGGGAAGGGGGCTCGTGGGGGCTGGGGGAGGGGAGCTGACAGCTGATGGGGACAGGATTTCTTTTTGGGTAGATAGAATGTTCTGGAACTAAATATTGGCCATAGTTGCCCAACTCTGGGAATGTATTAAAAAAGCTACTCAATCGTATACTTGAAAATAAGGAATTCTACCTCAATTTTTAACATAGGGCACCGTGGAGTGGCCTCCTCCACGAGGGAGATCCTCACAACCCCCACCGGGCACACACTGTGGGACAGCCCCCCCCCCCCCCCAACGGTCCCCACGCCGTCACTCTGAGCATTTACTGAGCGGGCCTTTATCACTCTGTAAACCATGTTCAAAAGCCAGATAAACAGCTCAGCAAACGGCGCCGCAGGAGCGCGCCCAGCGCCGATCGATGGCAATGAGATCTCGTTATTAAACTGTCGATACCTAATCCCCACCAGCCTGCGGGGACAGGCTCGGACACCGCGGGCGGGAGCGGCGTTAACCCTCCAGGACCAGGCCTCCTCGCACAGGTGGGAAGGGGAGAAGGCACGCGGCAGCCCCAGGGCAAGAAGCAGGGGTCCCGCCACCAAGCCAGTGGGGCCCCGAGCAGCCTTGCTGTGCCCGCCGCTGCCTGGCCGGACCACAAGGGGGAGAGCCAGGGGAACCCGCGGCCATGCCTGACAGCACAAGGCATTTCAGCCCATGGGTGGCAACCCCTCGCTCTGAGTTTCTGCATCCGTTAGAACGCAGGCCAGGCCCTCCCACCCCCACCACCTGGCAGGACCCCCGGTGCTGGGGGGGAAGGGGTGCAGGGGGGCGGCAGATGTCAGTGGAGAGTAGCGGTCTGGGGGAGCTGCAGACCACTGGGTGGGGGGATGACACTGGCCAGGGAGGGGGCTCCACCTGCAGACCCCCCCAAAAAACACACACACCAGGTCCCACGTCCTCAGCCCGCCTCTCACACCCACTTCCCTGCACCTGCCCAGCGTCCTTGTGTGGACGGACGTGAGCCCTCCACCTGGAAGCCGGGCCAGCAACAGAGCAGAGCAGAGTGTCTGGCCCCCACCAGCCTTGCCTCTACCACTCTCACAAGCTGATCCTTCCCCCTCGGGAGTCCCCACCGGACTCCAACGTTCCTCAGAGGACCAGCCCAGCCTGGCGATGAGGGCGAGCGTGGGTGACGATCTGGCGAACCCAACAAGTAATCTGCGTTTGGGCCACGGTATAGAGGGGGCCGCCCTGCTAGCCAGGACTCCCGCAGCGCCCAGGGCTGGAGGCCAGGTAGTCCTGGGGACAGACGGACGATGGGGACCAGGAATGGCCATCCCTGAGCCTACAGCCAGAGCAGCTGGGCAAGCAGGAGTTAACTGCTGGCTTCCTTGCGAGGCTCCATTAGGCAGTACAAGTGAGCCTCGTGTAGAAAGATTTTTAATTCATCGTTACAAGTGCTGGTAATGAAGAGGCTGCAAGCTGGAAATGTCAGATGATCCATAAAGCGTCTGGGAGGGACGGTCTGTCACCGGCACCACGCGCCGCACCGTCACCCCACCTGAATAATGGAGCCTGCTATGCCCGTGCCCCTGCAGGAGCCCCGCCAGCTGCCGGCCCCTTCCTCATCACCCATCCACACCTGGCGGGACCAGCGCCGGCCACCCCCTGCTCCACGGCCAAGGCCCCCCACCCCTCCCTCCGGCTGCCCGCTCAACCCCGCCAGAGGGCCCCACGCCTGTGGGCTCTGAGCACCACACCCCCAAGGGACTCCCTGAAAGGCCCACTGGCTGAAGCCCGCTCTGCCACATGCCTGCCCTCAGCCCCAAGGAACGGCTGGGGTGCCCCCGGCTTGGGGATAACCAGGGGGAAAAGTGCTGGATGCTGTCAGGGGCCACGAGACACGCCCCTGTGGGTCACGCCCCCGCACACATTATCACAGCAGAGCTCACCAGGCAGGGCAAGGATAGGCCTGAGAGCAGGAGCTAGGCCGCAGACGGCTTGACCCCGCACTGGATGGTCGGGCCCAGCTCATGCTGGCCACGAGGAGGCCACACAGGTGGCCACAAGCGGCCCAGTGTACAGACAGGAAGGCCAAGGTCCACAGGGGCCAAGGGATCCGTCCGATGTCACGCGGCAGGCCAGTGGCCTGCTCACAGTCACGCTCTGCCCATTCTGGCTGCTGCCCCAGGGTGACCACCACTGGTGAGGAGGTGGCGTGAGCCCCTTGAGGCCACACTCTGCCCGAGGCTAGCTGGGTCCTCCTTGCGGAGGGAAGGACCATGTGCATCAGTGGGGCCAGCTACGGCGGGGCCAGTTTACGGACGTAAACAGGAATTTTTCCAAAGAAGGCACACAGACAGGTGGCCAACAGGCACATGGCAAGACGCTCACCGTCCCTCACCGCAGGGAAAAGCAACCCGAGCCGCAACGAGATGCGTCCTCACCCCCATCAGGACCAGGATGGCTCAAATCATCCCCGCCATGGGCGAGGATGCGGGGGAAGGGGAGCCCTTCCCAGCCGTGCCGCAGGTGGGAGCGCGAGCGGGTGCAGCCGCGCAGGAAAACAGCGTGCAGAGTCCTCAGGAAATCACGTACAACCAGCAGGAGCGCCTGGCTGGCTCCGTTGGTAGGACATGCAACTCTCCGTCTCGGGGTTGTGGGTTCGAGCCCCGCATGGGGTAGAGAGAGGACTTAAAAAAAACAAAAGTTAGGGGCGCCTGGGTGGCTCAGTGGGTTAAAGCCTCTGCCTTCAGCTCAGGTCATGATCTCAGGGTCCTGGGATCGAGCCCCACATCGGGCTCTCTGCTCTGCGGGGAGCCTGCTTCCTCCTCTCTCTCTGCCTGCCTCTCTGCCTGCTTGTGATCTCTCTGTCAAATAAATAAAATCTTTAAATTAAAAAAAAAAGTTAAAAAAATAGAACCACCACACAATCCAGTAATTCCACGATAAGGGACTGACCCAAAGGAAACGAAAACAGCATCTCCAAGAGGCATCTGCCTCCCGGTGCTCACGGCAGCCTCATCTACAGCGGCCGGGACACAGAAACGGCCACGCGTCCGCCAGTGGAGGAACGGATCGGGATGCGGCATGGCCACACGAGGAGTATCACTCAGCCACTGGAGGCAAACGCTGCCATCGGCAGCCACACAGACCTCAAGGATGTCACACACAGCCACAGGGACGGGCCCCAAAGGACACGTCCTGTGTGACCCCACTCACAGTCAAACTCCTGGACGCACAGAGCAGAAGGGTGGCCCCAGGGGCCGGGCGGTGGCGGTTCCGTAGGCATCAAGGCCGGTCTGCCCAGTGAGCAAGCCACGCTCCGCCGGCCGCATGACCACCGCCTGGGGCACCGGGAGGCGGAGCGTGGAGCTCCTGGCAACCAGACCAGCCTGGGGCGCCAGAAGGCACGAGCTGCACACGCTGGCATGGACGTCTCTGCACAGAGACCCCGAAGCCAGGGACCTGAGGCACCTTCAAACCAAACTCGGTGGTGTCCGGCTCCCGGGCGGCCGCCCTGCACCCCCCCGGGTGCGAGACACGGGGCACCTACCAGCTTCCACCGCTGCTCAGGGATGGCGCTGATGTCCACGGGGTGGCGCTCCATCACGTTCAGGAAGCGCACTTCGGGGACAGCAATGGCGCAGATCACGTGGATCCACCTGGGGCAGGAGGCTGGGGTCAGGATTCGGGAGGAACCCCGCCCCTGGGCCCTGGGATCATCTCACAGCTCCTGCAGGGCTTACAGGACCTTAAGGGGCATTCGGGGCCAGAGGCTCCTCCTGGTCCCGGCTACATGCCTCAGGGCCCGAGGCCACACACCCAGGAGGAGCCCGGCCACCCACCTCCGGTCGGTCGTCGTCTGCAGGGCTCCTCCCCGGAGGTTGCAGAGACAGCACTCCTGTAGGGACCAGACAACCCCACGGTGAGGAGCGCAGGGTGCCGCCTCTCTGCCCTGGGGCCCACAGTCCTTCCAGTTCCAACTAGCGGCCATAGATGGGATGGGGGGGGGGGCTCCACCCCCGCACTGTCCAGGTTGAGGAAACCGAGACCAGGGGAGGCGAGGCGGCCAGCCTGAGGTCCCCCGGGGCCCGGGTCCAGCTCCCCCCATCCCCAGGCCTCAAGGGCTCCCAGAGCACCACCCAGCTGCCGGGGGGCGTTACCGCAGTCCAGGCGTGGGCCGTGCACCGGGAACACGTCCAGCCTTCGTTCACCAGCTCGGGGCGGATGCCGTAGCAGCCTGCAGGACAGGGGAGGGGGCCGCTGAGGCGGGGCGCACGCGGAGCCCACAGGCCCCTTCTGCAACTCGGCAGCAGCATTTAGGGCAACTGTTCTCCCCGCGCTCTCTCCCTGAATCCAGGCCACTGCGCACAGCGGGAACGGTCTGGAAAAGGCTCGTTTGGAAGTAGGGCGAGGGCGAGCAGGCCCCCTGCTGGGCAGCCCTTGCTGGCTCCAATCCAGCAGAGGAGGCCCAGGCTCTGCAGGCCAAGGGAGGCCGGCACGCGGGGGAAGCGGCCACGCGGGTGCGCACGGTGCACGGTGGGCCCCACGGTCCTGCGGTTCAGACGGCTGAGCTGAGCCGGCCGGGCCCTGTGTTCAGGCAGTCACTACTCAGGAAGCCAGAAACCGGAGGCCCTGGGTGATCCGGGTTTGCTTAGGACCTTGGTCCTGGTTTAGATACGGGCAGAGAGGCGGGGAAGCGGGGGGCAGAGGGTCAAGAGGCCATGCCCTAGGTCACCATCTGACAGTACCCTCAGCCACCTGGGGTCCTGTCACCTGGCAAACAGGGGCTCTGCCGGCTGGAGTGGGCCATGGCCAGAGACAGAGGGCCCCAAGGGGAACACAGGGAGACAGCAGGGCGGCAGAGAGGTAGCCTTCTGCTGTGTGCCCCAGCGGCCCCGAGGGACAGCAAAGTGCGAGAGCTGGAGCCCGGCCCTGTTCCGAGCCCTGGGGACACTGAGCCAAGCTCTAGGTCTAGTGGGGGCCGGACTCCTGGAGGAAGAGGGGCTCCACCTTCCTGCAGTGCCCGGTCGAGACCTCTGACTTCCAACCCGTCCTGCCCACGCAGCCCTGCTCAGGTCCCTCCGGAGGGTGGGCTAGGCCTGGGCCCGCCTCACACCCGCACCCAGCAGGGCACAGCAAACAGGCTCCTGGCCAGGGGACGATATGAGCTCTGGGCAGGCCTCTGCAGGGGCTGGTGGAGATCTGCGGCTGCCTTCCTCCACTGGGCGGCCCACGGAGCTAGACCGCTCCAGAAGCTTCCTTCCGGTCCCGGGAGCTCGAGCTCACAGCTGCTACGCCTCACACCTGAGAAGGGGGCAGATGCCCACTTTCTTGTCTCCAGCCAAGTGGTGCCCTCGGGCTCTGGGAGGGGGTGGTTGCCCGCAGCAGAGGGAGATCGGAGCCCCTGACCACTCCAGAATCTTAGCTTTACTATCCGACTCCTGCCCCAAAGTGCACAGTTCGACAGTGTCACGGTACTCTGAAATGAGGGGACGGGCACCGCATTCCTTCCTGCTGCTGGCCAGAGCCCAGGGGGAGGACAGGCCTCAGCGGAACCGTCAGACTCGGCCAGGGGGAAGGCCACTCCATGATGCCAGGTCCTGAGACAGCCCCCAGACAGCGACCCAGGGAAGGGGCTTGCTGGCTCCGCAGACCCAAGGGACCCCCGGGGAGGGTGAAGCAGGAGAGCCCCTCGGGGAGGGGGCTGCAGAGCCCATAGCTGTCCGCCCCCTGGCCGCCGGCCCAGACCCAGCACTCACTGGCGTGGACCTGCAGGCAGCACTTGGCACAGGCAATCAGCAGGCTGGTCCCGTCGTCTCCGATGTAGGAGTTGGCGGGGAGGGGCTCCGTGTTCTCGCCGCCGGAGGTGAAGCACATCTCGGGGATCAGTGGCCGCGTCTTCTGGCCACTTTTGGAAGGAGGAGCAGCCGAGGGACCCTCCCCAAGGGAGGCCTGGGGAGCCTCCTTCTCGGTCTGTAGGGACTGGAGGAGGAAGAGGAGGGAGCTGCCTTCAGAGAGGAGTCCAACGGGGTGGGCAGGACAGCTGACCCAGGCAAAGCAGGCCAGGCACGGTGGCCATCCTTGACTCTGCCCTCTACTCGCCCCAAGCAGCCCTGGCCTGCTTCTCACTCTGCCGTGCAGTTGCCTCATCCCACCCAACAGCCCTCCAGAGATCCTCTTCAAACAGTCAGGGTGGGGTTGGGGGGAAGGGCAGATCCCAGGGCAGAGGAAAGCCGTGGGGACATACGGATTCTGGGGCCCGTGGTGAGCCTGGTGGAGTTTTCCAGCCAGGGAGCACAGGGCCGGTGTGGCCTCCCGAACATGTGCCCAGGGCTCAGTGGGGCACCAATAGGAAGGGCTCCTGCCAGGGCAGGGGAGGGAGAAAAGAGCTAGAAGGCAGGTTAAGGGGTGGGGGGCTGCAGGGAGGAACCAGAGGTTAAGGAGGCAGGACCTGGTGGACGACGGCATGAGACAGAGAGCAGGGAGAGCACAGGTCCCTGACCTGGGAAACGGGATAGACTGGGACCCCCCTGAGAACAAATGCCTGGCTTGCCAGAGGCGCCCTGAGGCTCCTCGGCGGTGTTAGGGCGCTTGCCCTGCCCCCCACCCCACCCCTGGTCTGCCTCTCGGCTGGGCCCACTGTGGCCAGCCCCATGCTGCTCCTGGCCACCCGAGGCCCGGCCCCTCCCCCAGCGGCCCCACTTCCAGGCCCACTGAGAAGTCCCTTCCTGCTAAAACGCAAGATACCGGGCTCTCCCTACCTGCCTTCAGCTTCATGTGCCACCGAATGCCCAGGGCTCCCACCCGTTGCCCCCCACACCCCGGCCACCTGTGTTCTCAGTCTCCACCGCCCGCCTCGCAGCCGCCTGGCGCCCACCTGGCTGTAGGGGTAGAAGAGGGTGCAGATGGCGCAGAAGGGCTCGGTCAGCGCGGCTGCGGCATTGAACTTCCTCTCGGCCTGGAAACTGGCAGCCTTGTTCTTCCACTGCAGGGAGAGCAAAGGCCTCAAGGCCTCGGGGTCACTCATGTCTTCCTCCCCGGAGAAAGGGAAGGTTTCTAGAGGAAAACAGGAGGGTGGGAGGGGGCAGAGAGGGAGCATGGCTGGACGCCCAGAGGAACCTTCCTTCCCTGCCCTGCGGCCTGGTACTGCTGCGAGCGTTGGTGGTGACAGGTCCCCGACCTCAACAGAGCCGAGAGAGGAGCACGGCCGGGGGGCGGGGGGGCACTGTCACTCTGGCACACACGGGACTGCCACAGACAAGACGACCCCGACCTTGCCTGCTGCTTACTGCCGCAGCTGGCCTCATGTCCCAGCCAGCCATGCCCCAACGTCCCCAAGTCCCGATGCTATGTTTCCTGAGGACATGGGGCTGAGCCACCCCGGGAAGCGGGGTGCTCACTCCCAAGGCCCCAACCTTCACAGCCGCCGGGCCAGCAAGGCACAGTGGGGAGGGAAAGCCCTGGAGTCCCGGGCGTGGGACTCGGGACGCCCGAGAGGGAGGCGGCGGTCAGCGCAGACCCCTGGGGATGGACGTGCAGATCTTCTATGCCCCAAGGGGCTGGGCCAGACTCAAGGGCCAAGACTGCTCTGCTGGAGGAGGCCCCACACAGGCCTAGGCACCCCCCTGCAGGTGACAAGAGCTGCTGGCCTGCCTTCTGTCACCAAAGATCACATGACACACTCTGGGCTCTGGGGCTTCCAGGGGTCTCACAGAGAAGAGCCACAGCTTCACCCAAGGGGCCCACGAAGTGGGGGTGTGGGAGGCCTCGGAGGCGCCTTCTGGCACCTTCTGGAAACAATGCCAACAGCCTTTAGCTGCCTGCAGGGATCCGGCGCGTCTGGCCCTCCCGCGAGCTCCCCCTCCTCTTGGGGCTCTGGCCCTGCAGACCCCAGGCACCTCCCGAGCCCCTCTTCGCCCTAGCCCTCAAAGCTGATTCAGAACGAAAGGAGCCATCCAGATGACATGCAAATTCCACAGGCAGTGTACACAGAAAGCAAGCTGGCTTAGCAGGCTTTCTGTAAGAGGCCATGCCTCGGCTCTTCGCAGCATCCTGGCCCCAACCCCGCATCGCCTTTGTTCCAACCTCCCCACAGACAGCTCTGGCCACCAGGAAGAGCCCAGGCGAGCAGGCGGTCAGGCCCCGGGTCAGGTCATGCACGGCTCGGGGAGCAGCTGCCCTACTGCTCCAGCACATGGGCCTGGGGGTCGCAGAGCCAGGACACGTCCACGGGGCAGTCCTCACACCCACCCAGCCCCACGATTCTCAAACCCCAAGTCACTTCTCAAAGCCCGATGCAGGGGTGCAACCGGTACGTGGGGCGCAGGCACGCCCTTTAGCTCCCTCGCTCGCTGGCCCACTCTGTAGCGTCCCGGGGGCCTCCTCTGCACCCAGCACCCCAGCAGATCCCAAGACCGTGAGAGAAGGCACGATCCTCGCCCACCCGGGGGCCAGCTAAGGACGTGGATGCACAGGGCCCACGGGAGCGGGGGGCGGCCAGCCCAGGCCTGGGGCGGGGGCTTCCGGTGGGGACAAGAGAGGTTCTCACACAGCGTGAGAGCCGGGGCATGGCCGAAGCGTGGCCGGAGCACAGGCACAAAGAGCTACGCACAACAACCCAACCTGGCATCCCCGGCACCCGCCGCGGGCTCGCCACCATGCGGCGCGCCTTCCCGGCAGGACGGCTCACAGGACTGGCGGCCCCCATCTTCCAGACAGGGAAACCAAGGCACACAAAGGTAAATGGCACCTGTGGTCTTGGGCTCCGGGCAGCAGGCTGTGCTTTGAGCCCCCCACAGGTCATGGTGTCCATTTCAGGCCCGGGTACCAGAGCAAAGCAAGCACCCCAAGGTGGGAAGCAGAGCCCCCAGGATGGGGGTCATGCCCTGGGGTGTCTCTGCAGGGCGGCCGGGGCGTGCTACAGGGAGCACTGCAGGCCGAGCAGGGGCCACTGGGTCAGGCGTCCCGCAGGGGGAGGGGGTCCGGGGGCCTCACCCTCGTCACTCGAGGCCTCCTGCTTGACCACGGTCAGTGGGGAGCGGGTGGGCGGCTTGCCCAGGGGGTGGCGCCGGCTCTTCTTGATCTCCATCTTCAGTTTGGAAAACGTGGACGGGGCCTGGAAGCGGAGGAGGCAGCGTGTGCAGAGGGCCCGGCTGCGAGGCAGCGCGGAGCCTAGCCCATCAGGGCAAAGCGGGCTGCCTGTGTCCCTGCCCGCAGGTGCGAGGCCCCTGGAAAGGGGACGGCTGGGAGCTGCTGGGGCTTTTCTGTGATGAGCCACGGGGGCCATTTCCGATGAGCAGGGCCAGGGTGGGAGCATGGAGCAGAGAGGACCCCCGAGCCCCAGGGCGCCCTACCGGCAGCCCCCCTACCTGTACCTCGCCGGCTCCGCTCTCCTCCTCGGGACCCGTCAGCTCCATGGGGGCCGCCTGCTCCTTCCAGGTGGGGCCCCTCTGGGCAAAGTGCTCAAAGGCCTGCTGGCAGGACACGCGGCCCTTGTCACACGCCGTGCCAGGCCGCGGTACCACATACAGCATGGGGATGATGGGGCGCGGCTTCACCTCTGGCTCTTCGCCAGGTGCCTCGGGGGGCACGACGTTGAGAGGTGGCGGTGCGGGGTTCTCCTCGGCAGGCGTGGGGCCTGGGGCCAGTACCGGGGGCTCCAGTGGGGGCAGCGGCCGGGGCGCCTCCTCGGCGGGGAACTGGGTGGGTGGGGGCGGTGGCAGCTGGGGCAAGAAGGGGTGGTGGGGATGCGGAGGACCATAGCTCTTCTTTTTCCTGTCGCTCTTGACCTTGGCCAGCCGCAGCTTGCCCCTCCCGTCTTCTGTGGGGAGGAAAGACAGGTCGGAGCTGCGGGCCGGCAGCCGCACACTCTCCTGAGCGCACCCCCCAAACCGGCCGAGGCAAGAAGTGGCCTTCCCCACCAAACACACGCTTCCAGCAAGTTCAAATGGCTACCGCGTCCCCCTGCCAGGTGGCCAGAGACCAGCCACACCCAAGCCTCGGGACAGCCCCAGGCAGCCCCTGGGCCCATCCTGCTTCCTCCAGCTGTTCCAAGGCCCTTCTGGAACAAGGAGTGAGAAGGCAGCCGGGAAGAGCTGCTCTGTGCTTCTGGGCTCCTGACCCGGGTGGGGGGGCGGGGGTCCGCCCCCCGTGTCCTTCCTGGGGAGTGCGGCAGACGGAGGATGGGATCCGGGCTCTGTACCTTTCCAGGGTTCCTGCGTGCAGCCCGCGCCATTTTTAGAAAGTGCCACCTCGACCAGCAAACGCGGAGAAGTGCACACCTGAGCAGAGCACAGGAGCCGGACGGGCCTGGAGGCCGCCGCGGAGGGCCGCCGCTGGGGGGGCCCCGACCGGGCAGGTCAGGGAGGGAGGCGTGGCTGCAGTGGCACCCTAACTGGGGGCCGGGACATCCGGCGAAAGTGAATATGCGCTACGGTGTGTTGGGCAGAATCTCGGGCCCCAGACAGGCCCAGGTCCCAGCTCCCGACCGTGAAAAGCAGCAGAGACTTTGCAGACGGGGCCCGAGGAGGGACCCCGATGCGCCCAGTGCACTAACGGAGATTCGGATTCATAGAAGCCTGGGCTCATGCCTGGCTGCGGTCAGGGGGAGGGTCACTGCGGGCTCTGACGATGGAGAAGGGGCCGCGAGTCGAGGATGCGCCGCCCCCCGAAACTGGAGAAGGCAGGAACACAGTCTCCCCTGGAGCCTTGGGCCTGGCCTGCCGCACTGGAGAATGGGCACACTGGCTCAGGCCCTCGTGTGTGTCCCGGCTTCTCGGGGGCGAGAGGTCATGGACGGAGTGACGGCAGAGACCATCTGGTCTGCCCAGGGCCGAGGGCTTCCTGGCAAACCCGGGACAAGTTGGTCAGCCTGCTGAGGCCCTGGGCCAGGCCCCTGACCCTTCCCGCCTCTCCCCACTGCCCCCCATCTTCCTCCTGTCTTCGGCCAGCACACACCCCGTGTTTCTCAAGAGGCTCCACTGGTCCTAAGTACAAGGGGATGTCCGCCCCGGCCTGGCTCGTGCCCCAGGTCCTGAGCATCGCAGGGGCCCACGGCATCCCTTCCCCCACCCCTCACCCTGCTCCACGTGGAAGAGGCCTGACTACTCCTTACCACCCCCCACCGCCACCTGCACCCCAGGAACAGTAATCTGGCTGAGGAAAGCCCCTAACAGACGCTCTGCTCCACAGACAGAACCATTTCTGCCCTCCAGATGCTGGGCTCGGCGGGCCCCTTCAGTGAAAGGCAGCCTGTGGGTGTGGGAGAGGGGTGCGAGCGTGCTGGTGAGGGCATGCGGAGGTAGGGAGGAGACGTTGGAGGGAGAGGTGCTGGGGGAAGAGATGGGGCCGGGGAGAGACAGAGCAGGGAGATGTGAGGGAGCTGTTGCCCGAGGTGGGGGGAGACATGGTGCCAGAGGGGGGACGGGGAGGGGAGAGTTGGGGAGGGATGGCGGGGGACCCCAGGACACCAGCCTCTCAGGCTGGTGGCAGTGGCGAGGCATGTCATGTCGGTTGTTCTACTAACTTATGGGAAGGGCAACGGGCCTGCCCTATTTGTGTAAATGGCACTTTCTGATCAACAGCTTTGTTCTCTAAAGAAACTCAGTACTCCCTCAGCCCCGATCCAGCCAACCTCTCCAACGGAAATCAAGCTGAGCTCTGCCCCTGCCTGCGGACAGTGGGACCTACTTACTGTCGGTTCACTCTCCAGCAAGAGGCTCCGCTGGCAAAAGGGAACATGCCAGGCCCCTGGACTCCGGCAAACCACGGGGAGACACACCCAGAGCACCGTTTTAGGGGACAAGCCAGCGACCAGGAAAGACACCTGGGTGCTCAGCGCTCTGTCCTTGACATGGGGACCGCCACAGGCCCAGGGCAGGGGCCTCACCCATGGGACTCTCTCGAGCTCCTCACATGCCTGGGCCTCAGGGAACCTTGAAATGGAGCAGGTGACGGTCACATGGACGGGGCTGAGGGTTCCAGCCAGGGCTCTCCCCAGCACGTGAGCCTCTCCCCTCCCCCATGAACGGGAGGGACTTCCCCTCCAAGCAGAGGCTCTTCCAGCAGGTTTTTGGAAGACCGGGCTAAATCAGAGCCAAGCACCCATCCTCCCAGCTTTAGATCTGAAAGGCCTGCGCAGTTGGGAAGCACACCTATACAGCCCCCAAGTTCACCAATGGGAGTGCACGAGAGCATCTGGAAGGTCCACGCCCCTGGGCTCAATGTCCACGGGGCTGCTGCCGTGGAAGGAGGGCTGGGGAGCCACCCCAAGTTGCTGCCCACTTCAGAGACCTCCCCCAGCTGGGAGAGCCAGTCCTGATCCCCAGAGTCCCAACCACTCCCACGGACGCCACCCCCGTCCTGCACAAAGCCCAAGGCAGGCAAGCCCATGGTCAACTGAGGCCTGAGGCCTGGCCGGACTGTGCTGGGGATGTGTGTCCCGTCTGACCGGACAAGTGTGCAAGCGTTAATGCAGAGCCCCTCACACACTCGGGCCCGGCCTCCACCCCCTGCCGGCTGGGGCACCCGAACACACATCATGGCATCATGCCAGTCCTGACCCCTGCGGCTCCATCACTGCGGGGAGCCCCTGGCACCCCCTCCCTGAGCCCTGGGGGCTGGGCCAAGCTCGAGGCCCTGAGAGGACACGGCCCAGGGTCTAGAGCCGGTCTGGCCCACGAGGGCCTGTATCCCTCGTCGCACGCGTGCCCGACCCGGGAGGGACGACAGCGCAGTGTGGCACCAGCACTCCCGGGGCCCAGCGCTGTCCCCGCTCTGAGAAGGGACCATGGCCATACCAAGCCACAGCAGGTGGCTGAGTTCCCGTGAGATGGCCATGACCCTCCAGGAGGAGGGAACCCCAGATGGCCCAGCAAACCAGGGCGGCCATGGGCTGCCTTTCTACCCTTGGGCTCAGGAACCCCGAGGTCCGCAGTGGGCGTGGGCAGAGACTGCTGGTCCAGGAGCCGCAGGGCTCTTCCCAGACTGCCCGGCCGCAGGAGCGGGGAGGGGACCCCAACAGCGACCGCGGCCCCAGGCAGCCCTGAGGAGGCTTCCTCCTGGGGACGGTCAGTCCCGACGCCGTCCGGTACAGAGCGCCAGGCGCCTGCACGCGGCGCGGAAGTGACAGCGTTCACTGCTGTCACCGAGCAAACTCAAAACGAAAGGCCCCACTGCTCGCACAACGTGACCCTCAGTGCTCCGAGCTTTCAGGGACATCAAGCAGGTATTAAAAGAAGCCTAGAAAGCCCTTTAAAATTTTCCACTCACCCTGGACGTGTATCTGCCGTCACCCCTGACTGTGAGTACTTATTTATTCAATGAATTCAGCGACCTCCCCTCCAGCGGCTGGAGGATGGCTCAGAGAACGGGCTGTGGCCGCCACATCCGACGGCCCAGAGGGACCACTTCTGCTCTAAAGGGGCCATAAATCCCCAACCCCCATTCCTCCAGGCCCTGGCGTGGGGCAGGGGCGGCGTGTCTGGAACAAGGGGTTGTGCCAGCCCCGAGCAGACCCTGCCCTCCCTGGGGTCCATGTGCCCCGAGGAGCTGACAGGGTCCCAGGGTGAGACTGGTGGGGAGAGGACAGGGAGGGGCTGCAGACGTGGGGAAGACGGTTTCCTGGGAAAGGGGCCTCGACAGGCCAGCTCTTGCTCGGAATCCCAAGACTCGGGGAGACCAGGCCCCCGGTGTCCCCAGGACGGGACTGGGCACAGGCAGCCAGGAGCCAGGGAAGCCCCAGGCAGGGGGCGGGGGCTGTGGGTGCGAGGCAGTTGTCTTTATTAAAGAGTCAGTAGGTTTGGGTAAAGATTCATTAAAATTAAGTGAACAAAAGCGAGCATGACTCCATGGCTGAGTAGCTGGGTAAGCGCAGTGGGCATGAGCAGGCACGCCCGAGTGTGTCTGCTCTCCCGGCTGTGCCCAGCCAGCCTCAGGCCAGTCCGCTCAGGAGGGAGCAGAGACGGCACTGGCCGTGAGGTCTCCTCTCCCGCTCCCAGAAGGGCCCCACTGACACCTTCGTCTCTCGCGAACACCTGAACCACTCAGCCGAGGAATCCCCTTGGGTTCCCAGCCGGGCCCCAGTGAGCTGCTCCTACTCAGACAAAAAGCCATGTCCAGCGAAAACCCAGTTTCCTACCACCAAGCCCCCCAGGCAGCCTGTCCCTCCGCCAGCCTGACCGCATGCCCTGGCATCAGGGAGGAGGTCTCTCATCCCACCTAGCCCACAGGGCCCGCCCAGGCCTGGGCAGGTCACTCCCCGCTCCGCCCTCGTCAGCTCCGCCGAGTCTCCCAACTCCTCGGGCCAGAGCCCCCAACGGGCCACATCACACGTTCCCCTCTCTCTCTCCCTGTGGCTCCATGGCCTCCAGGGTCAAATGCAAACACCTGATGAGATACCAGGCTCTGGCCCCCGAGCCCAGCTCAGAGAAATCACGATTTACCCAACACGGCCCAGGCTCCGGCCGCCGGCCCCATCTGTCGGGACAGGTGTCTGATCACGGGCATTCCTCAGGTCCCAGAGCACACAGGACAGGGGTGCAGGGCCTAGCGGCCCACTGCTCGGGAACACCCCTGTGGCCCCCCCGGACACGTGCCTCCCAGCTGCCCCCCACCCCCACCTGGGGCAGCCGGGGCGGAGGAGGGCACCGCTGGTTTCCTCCACTGGTTTCAGCCATGCTTTCTCCCTGTGCACCCTAAATTCCCGTTGTGAAGTCCTAACCCCGGAACTCGGGCTTCTGGCCTCCTGAGTGGGGAGGTCACGAAGTCCTGCTGTGGAGGCCCACAGTCCAGGGGGCCTTAGGGACGGCTGCCTCCGTGGACTCGAGTGCCCTT
>PISX010025499.1:0-26083 GCA_004024625.1 Mellivora capensis | reverse complement strand
GGACAGCTATATGTAGAAGAATGAAACTCGACCATTCTCTTACACCGTACACAAAGATAAACTCAAAATGGATAAAGGACCTCAATGTGAGACAGGAATCCATCAGAATCCTAGAGGAGAACATAGGCAGTAACCTCTTTGATATCAGCCACAGCAACTTCTTTCAAGATATGTCACCAAAGGCAAAAGAAACAAAAGCGAAAATGAACTTTTGGGACTTCATCAAGATCAAAAGCTTCTGCACAGCAAAGGAAACAGTCAACAAAACGAAGAGGCAACCCACAGAATGGGAGAAGATATTTGCAAATGATAGTACAGACAAAAGGTTGATATCCAGGATCTATAAAGAACTTCTCAAACTCAGCACATGCAAAACAGATAATCATATCAAAAAATGGGCAGAAGATATGAACAGACACTTCTCCAATGAAGACATACAAATGGCTATCAGACACATGAAAAAATGTTCATCATCACTAGTACAAGGATTTTAAACTACATTTATTTATGAGCCAAAAGAATCACAGAATATTTTACTATTTTTTAATCTATTTTTTAAAGCTGGTTCAAACTTGGCTATAAAGATGGTATATTTTTAGTGTAACTGTAAATATACGAGAACTATGAATAGAAACTGTGAGTACATTCTAGGATAGAAATGTGGTTATTTAAACCGTTAGGTACAGTAGCAAGGTTTATCTTGATAAAGTACAAATCATGATTTCAAATTCACTTAAATTCCCCTTTTCTCTTCAGTTTATCACAGTTTAGAATTTGTTTTTTAGGGCGCCTGGGTGGCTCAGTGGGTTAAAGCCTCTGCCTTCAGCTCAGGTCATGATCCCAGGGTCCTGGGATGGAGCCCCGCATCAGGCTCTCTGCTTAGTAGGGAGCCTGCTTCCCCTCCTCTCTCTCTGCCTGCCTCTCTGCCTACCTGTGATCTCTGTCTGTCAAATAAATAATAAATAAAATCTTTTTAAAAAAAGGAATTTGTTTTTTATTTCCAAGTTCAAAGCTCTTTTAAGAAGCCCATATATTGTATTAATTTATGAAAAAATAAATGGAAATACATTATGGGGAATATTTAACTTTTCTGGTGAAGAGGACAATAGAGAAGAGAGTCATCCTTTACCCTGAACATTATTGTATTCATTCACATGTATTTGAAGTATCATTTAAACTGAAATGTTATTTGATTATGCTATCCAGTTAGAGGTAACAAAAACTAACTACTATTATTTTTAATAGCAGAAATTAATTAAAACTTAGTTAAGGGGTTTTATTCTTTTATTATTGAGACTTGATTGATTATTATTTGATCATTATAGGCTAATATTTGTGGAGTATCTGCTGGATATATAAAGACTTGAAAATCTGATGAAGTACAATCAGAGATGAAAAGTGGATGGCTATTAATTCTTCACACAGAACGTCAGGGAATTCTTTTAACAGTTTGGTTGCTGTGTCCATCTCACATCTGATGCAGGTTCGGTGAACTTATGTCTCACATTTGGAATCTTTACAGGACCATGAGCCTTAAGCCACACCCAAGCAGCTTCCAGTTGAAGCACTGCTACCATTGCCTGTATCCTTGTTAGGGATTTAAAGGATCTTCACCCGAATCCAACATGTTCCTGCGTAATGTGTTGTTTCCCTGACTCTCCTACTGGTTACTCCTGAAAGTACTTCCTCAATAAATTGCATGCATACTCATCCTCATCTTGAGTTCTGCTTCTGAAGAACTCGATGTGTAACAGTGGATATTTGGAAAAATAAATGGTGCTAATAGTAAATGTTGAAGAAAGCAGGTCTTGTATTGGAGAAGATCACTCAAGATTTCAGAGAAAGGCTTAGGGACAATCAAAAACTAGGAGCTTTTTGCAGAAAATGGATTGTTTTTAGAGCAACTATCAAGGCCATGTTTCCTAATATTCCTAAGTTAGCTAAGTTTCCCAGGTCCCTAAATTTTCCAAGTCTTCTCTTCTAGAAGCGCCTGGTTATCTTCCCAGAGGGAAGAATTTAGCACACTGTACATTAAAGATGTTTGTTAGCAACTTTCTCCATATTGTTGTTTGTGGATAGTTGAAATTGCTGTCTAGCATTACTTCCCATGTTTAGGTTGGGTAGAAATTGATATGAAAAGTATGTTGGGGTAGAAATTGATATGACAAGTATTTTGAGGCAGTAATAATCGATACACATGAAAAGAAATTCCCAGGATGACAGAGCTGGATTGGCTGGAATAGGGACTGAGGATTGATTAATGGGATTTTCAGGGACACCTTTGCAAGGATTTCTGAAAACAGTCACCAAGGAAAGTAGTATTGTCTCCTAGAGTGCTTTACTGAGTCAATGTACATTATTTTAACCATAGGATGTAGCTTAACCTTTGGCAGTTATTTTTACCTGAGGAAATGGAGACTAACAGGTAAAGTGATTTGGGATTAAAAATGAGAAAATTAGGACTTCATTTCAGATTTTTTTCAGTCATTATTCACAAATACATATTAAAATAGTTATATTTTGATAAAATTAGTATATGGTACAGCTAAGCACAGGTATTACTTAAGAGATATGAACTATAAAGGATAAGCAGAAAGGGTAGTTGGAGTTGGTGTGACATTTAAAGGGATATGGACAAGGGACCATATACTAGGCCCAAGAAAGTGCAAATAATTTGTCATGCCTGCATTTTAGTTGTGTCTCTGTGGTCAGAGATGAAGTTAAATTGCAAAGTAGAAACTAGATGATGGAGGACGCTTTACATCATATTAAGAATTTGTAATTTTATCTTGAAAGGGATGCTGAGTGACTAAAGGATTTTAAACAGGGAAGTAAATGGATCAGATTTGCATGTTAGAAACAACACTGTCAGCAGTGTGGAGGTATTATAATAATTCAAAGGAAAAATAACGAGAGCTTAAATCATGATGTATTAATGGAAATGTAGATGAGGGAAAGACCAGAGACATGCTTAGAGATAGAATTTGAAAGGACATATTGATTGACTGAATATAAATTAGAGAGAGACAACGGTCTGGAATGACTCCTACATTTCTGGATTGGGTTACTCAACAATGGTCATTTTGTCTCCAAGAGAAGGAAAGTAAAGGAGGGATAGGTTGCTGTTATGAGGAAGTCCTAGAAGAGAGGAAAAAGATAACTTCAGTTTTGGACATGTTGAAATTAAAATGCTAGTTGGACAGTCAAATGCCTTAATACAGCCTCCTGATCAGAAATTCAGATTACTTCTTACTATATCATACCACTGATGGGAAAAAAAAAACACATTAGTGGCAGAGTATGTAAATAGTTTACAAATATACTTACATTATTTCTTTGATTCTAAGAATGATAATTTTGAGATGAGTCATGATGATCTGAAATCCTTTTTATGTGTAGTGATATTTTATTAAAAATAATTTCCTTCCAGTGGCATTTCATATCATTTTATCCCTTTCTGTAAAGTCCTCTTGGTTAGATCTGCCGTATTTTCTGGGCTCCATCTTCTTGCCTTCACCATCTTTCTTCAAATTCCTGCCCTTCAGCCTGACTTTTCCATTTTATATTTTCTGCCTCTAGCCTATTAAGTATGGATCCCTTACCCCCGTTTGTTCTCTTTGTGATGTCCCTTACTGTTTTTGGTATCTTATAGCAGTCCCATTAATCTTATCTATGAAGTCATATAAACCATATTAAATATTTTTAAAGCAGTAATTTATAATGTGTGATCAACTAACTTTTGCTGTGGAGAAGGCACCACAGAAGCAAGCAGTCCTTGTGCTTCGGGGTAACAAATCTCAATGCCCTTCTTTTTAAAGCCTTTGTCTTCTTTGTCTTCTTTTTCTGTCATCAGGTTAGTAGAGGTAAGAATTTCAGGTGAGCAGAAGGAGGGATGGAAGAGGGACAGTTGCTGCTTCTTAGGCAGACCAGTTGTAATATTTTATGGGAATAATAGTCTTGTAGTAAAGGCATCATGACCTGTGAAGGGAGCATGGCCTTATCATATAGACTTTGTTTGAAACCTGGTTCTATTTCTTTTAGCTGTATGATCCTGGGAAAATTACTTAGCTTCTTTATGCTTCAATTTTCTCAAAGATGGTCATTGTGAAATTTAAATAATATATGAAAAAATATGTACAACCTGACATCTAGAAAACCTGTGAATTTCCTTTTCTCTCTCAGTCTGTCTCGGGTGACACCCTATGTATCTGCCTGTTATTTTGAATTGTGGGGAATCTTCCTTTGGGATAGTAAGCAATATTGTACCCTAATGGTCACGGACCATTAACCTGCCAGTACTTGCACAAAGCCCAGTGATTACTATAAGTGTTTTTCTAAAGAATCACTCTTAAGAAGCTTCTGAGAATTTTGTCAATATTTAGAATGATATATAATTAGAATAAAAAGACTGCTGTGTGATGATTTGAAATAGTCTACTTCTACAGTGTTATCTACCTTGATCTGTAAAGCATTTAAAGGGTATGTGCCTTTGGTACTTCAACCCAGTGTGTGCTGCTTCCCTCTTGATATAATGGAGGACAATGGATTTGCAGACCACTTTCTGGAACAAAGAAAAAACTACATTGAATTTTTATTTAAGTACAGTCTTTTTCAGTACTGTTTGTTCTTTTGGTTTTAAATCATGTATCTATTTTGTACTTTATTGCCATGTTTAGAACAGTGTATAGCTTGCAGTATTACCATCAGTTTCTTAGAATTTTCTCTAGGATTTATTTATTTTTATTTTTGTTATTTATTTGACAGAGAGCGAGAGAGAGCGAGCAAGAGAACGCATAAGCAGGGGGAGTGGCAGGCAGAGGGAAAAGCAGGCTCCCCATTGAACAGGGAGTCTGATGCAGGGCTCAGTCCCAGGATTCTGGGATTATAACCTGAGCCAAAGGTACATGCTTAACTGACTGAGCCACCCAAGTGCCCCTATTTTCTCTAGGACTTAAAATAAATTCTGTAAGAGTTAAAAGAAACCAGTAAGTGTGGAGTAGAAGTAAGTAAGTAAGTAAGAAGTAAGTAAGTAAGTAAGAAGAAGTAAGGAGGAGTAGAAAAATACACAATATGTTTAAGGGAAGTCTCACTCATCAGCATTGAATAAAAATTAGAAATCAATCAAGATATAGAATATACTTTGTAGGATTCATACTAGAGCAAATGGAAGGCACTTTGAGAAATTATGAAAACAATCAAAGTGATAAATCACTGTACTTTGCACCGTGTCTTGTTGGAATAAACAGTATCGCAAAGCATAGAGAGGGTAAATGGAAGAAATTACAGTAGAAACAGTTTACACTGAATGAAAGTTCAGGGAACCTAGTTATAAGTTCTATCTCATCATTGTCCAAAGAGAATAGAATATATGTGATTATTACTTTCAAGGGAAGCAAAATTCATACATCTTTATTTTTGTTTTGAGCTTTGCTTTTGCCTTTGCCTGTCATTTGGCTCTAAAGAAGCTCACCAACTTCTGTAATGAAACCAAGCCCAGCATCTCTGAGATGGCAATGTCGGGACCATCTTCTGGAGTCACCTGAGAAAGTTTCATAGAAAAGATAAATCTCAGGAGCTAAAGATAACCCCCACAAGAAAGTCCTCATTCCATTGTCTACCATGAAAGATGAAGATTTCATCAGATCAAGGCAGACAATATTGCTACTTAAAGCAATAACAAAGTATCCTCTGCACTTTACAGAAGGAAGAAGGTCAGAGAAATAAAGTGCTTTATTGAAAACATAATGGTTGGAGAGCTGGAATCAGGATTTAGGATGCTTATTTTGAGTGCTGACTTGTCTGCACCTTTTATTTGTAAACATAGGGTACTGCTATTATTTTTTTAGTTAATGTCCTTCACAACAGCTTTTTCAAATAAGCGACAGATTGGCTTATCATTTCCATTCTGTATCTGTATCTTAATTTCATCTGCCAAAATGATGCATGATTCCCAGAAACATTTATGCTCAATGTCCATTTGCTGTAGAAACACTCCCTGTTTCTTTCCTAATAGCAACACTTACACTGTGTCATTATCATTCTACTTCAGAAGATTTTCCTAGCTGTTCTGTCAGGCTCCCACCTATCTCAGAAACTGTATACCATCATTCTGTTTTTGTAGTTTCACATGGTACTTCCTAGTGGTTGTGGTGGTTGTTCTTCTTCGTGTGTATGTGTGTGTGTGTGTGTGTGTGTGTGTGTATGAGAGAGAGAGAGAGAGAGAGAGAGCGCCACAGAGAGAGAGAGAGAGAGAGAGAGAGACAGAAAACATTTTAGGGCATAGTAATCTGAAGCAAATGCCATGGTGTGGGTCAAGCATGGTCTTGTTTCTGTGTATATAAAAACAAATAGGTCATAATCTTGAACATTGGAAGTTTGCCATCTTGTTTAAAGAAAGAGAGAATTAGGATATACAGGAGAGAGAGGGAGAGAGGAGTCAAGCTCAGTGCCACCCCATAGTAGCAATCAGACAAATCCAGAAAATCTAGAAAAAAATTAACAGATAAACCATTAGATAACTTGTTAAAGAAAGAAAAGGAAAAATACAAATACAGATAATAAGAAGTTATATAGGGAAGTACCCCCTTAAAAAGAAGAAATGAAAAATATTATATAAGTTAAATTTGTAGACAATTTAAAAAACCTAAATGAAATGGAAAATTTTGCAAATTTATAAAAACTGATCCTGTTAGAGTTAGAAAGTCTTTTTTTTTTTTAAAGATTTTTATTTATTTATTTGACAGAGAGAGAGAGAGCAGAAGTAGACAGACCAGCAGGCACAGGGAGAGGGAGAAGCAGGCTCTCCGCTGAGCAGGGAGCTTGATGTGGGGCTTGATCCTAGGACCCTGGGATCATGATTTGAGCCGAAGGTAGCCACTTAACCAACTGAGCCACCCAAGTGACCCTAGAGTTAAAAAGTCTTTGAAGTCAAATTTTCACAGAAAAGATAAAGTTTATCGAGGAATCACCCCCAAACACAACAAAACAAAACATGAGGACCAAATGGTTTCACAAGGGAATTCTGTTCAACTTTGAAAGATGAGATATATTTCATGTTCTATAAGCTATTGCTGAGCATTAAAAAGGAAGAAAATGTAACACAGACATCTAACCCAAATAAAGGCAAACAGAAAGAAAACTATAGATCAATATCTCTCATGGATATTGATGCAAAAAACTTAAAATATCAAGACAGAATCCAATACCATATTAAGAAAATAATACACCATGATCAAATGGGATTTTTCTAGGAATGCAACAAAGAAATCCATTAATATCATGTACACATTAATAAATTCAAGGAGAAGTTATATAATTATCTCCATATAGATTGAGTAAATCCTTGGAAAAAATTCCACATAAATTCATGATAAAAACATTTAAGGAAAACATTTAAGGAGGAATACTTTCTCAAAACAATAAAAAAATGTATACCTTTGTTTTTAAACCAGGATCTTTAAAAATTTATTTTATTTTTATTTGAATTCAATTAATTAACATATCATCTATTATTAGTTTCAGAGGAGGAGTTCAGTGATTCATCAGTTGTATATATATAATACCCAGTGCTTATTACATCATGTCCCCTCATTAATGCCCATCACCCAGTTACCCCATCCCCACACTACCCCCAAGATCTTTTTTTGAACCAAGAAATACTAGAGGATATACTAGAGGAATTTTCATGAAGATGAGGAACAAGGCAGGGATGCCACCTCTCTCCACTGCTATTCACCATTGTATTAGAGTTATCAGCTAATGCAGTTAGGGAAGATAAATAAATTAAAAGCATAATAATGGATAAGAAGAAGCAAAACTATTTTAACTTGCAGTTGATACAGTGTTATGTCAAATGCTCCCTTTCCTCAGAGAATTAATGATAAAATTACTCAACAATAGAAGGGTTATTCAAGTACAGTTTATAAAATTAACATACAAAATTAAGCAGCCTTCATATACACAAGATGTTGTACCCGAGTTTTCGCGTCCGAGAGACCACCAAGGAGCCAACACCGATGCAATCACATGAGGGTTTATTTAACAAGCTTAAGCTTGGGCCCAAGTATACCCGACACAGCAGAGTAGGTACTTGGACCTTGAACCAGATTAAAGTCAGAGTTTTTAAAGGAAGAGTAGGGGTGGACTCGGCAGTAGGTGAGGACAAAGGGGATTAGGGATGATGTAAGTCTCCAAGGAATTTTGGAAGCAAGGTTTCCAGGACCTTGAGGGCCTAGCTATTGTTGGGAGAAAGGTTATTTATTACCAGTAATAAAAATCTTCTTGTGAGACCCTTTAGATGTATATCAGTGGGTCATATGCTTGGGAGTGATTGCTGACACTATCTTGGAGGTTTAGAGATAAAGTTTCCTGAAGGAATTGTTAAAGTAGACTTACAGGATCCTGGTTGGACCTGTCGGGGTAGGGGGTCAGTCAGGCTAGGATTGTCCTTTGCCCTTAGCAAAGCCTTAAGGTGGAGGTCACTCTACCTGTTTTAAGGGCTTGTCAGTAGGTAAGGAAATTTAATAATTATTCTTCTGCCTCTGTGTCCCACATCATTCCCCCTGAACAATTTTGACCCTTAAATCTTTAAGGTTGTTGAAGGTGGAAGGTCTCATCTTCTGTAACTTCTTCCTGATGAACAGGGGTGTAGAGTTGGTCCCTACCTACTTGAGTCAACACTGGTCAGTTGAGGAATGTGTAGGGGAGTTATGAAAGACAGAGGCAGCTGAGTCCAGGGGAAACTGCTCAGGTGATCTTCCCAAGTGGAAAGGATCATCTGTGGAAGTTATGACAGCTAAGGAGTTGAAGTCAGGTGAGGAGACATGGGAGAAAATAGCAAAACGTGATTAGTGTAACAAAAAGAAAATGAAGCTCAAATAAGTTTTTTTTTTTTTTCTGTTTGACAAAAAAACCTTTTTCTAGTCCAGGAGTTTAAATCAATCATTAAAGGAGAGAGGGACTGTTTAAAGTGTTAACTTGAATATGTCAGAATCCAAGAAATATTTTGTGATAATCTGGAACATCAAGATGGCTGCACTTATGTCAGGGCTAGACTTGAGATGGGTACAGCCTTGTTTTTCTTGGCCTCCATAAAGCAATAAACAGAGAACATAACGATAGAGAAAACACTATGATTAGCAGCAAAGATTACATACATAGGAATAATTTAAAGAAATGTACAAAATCTTATACAAGGAAAGTTTTAAAATATTCCCTAGAGATACTGAGGAAGACTTGAACAAGGGAAAAACATCATATATTCTTTTTCCCCAGCTTTTTTGAGATAAAATTGAAATATAATAAAAGTTCAAGGTATACAACGTGATAACTTGATATATGTATATATTGTGAAATGAATAACTCAATGTTAGTTAACATCTCACCTCACATACTTAAAATTATTTTATGTGTGTGTGTGTTGAGAACTTATAAGATCTGTTAGCAACCTACAAATATACCAAACAGACAGATTTAACTATAGTCATCTTGCTACATATTAAATCCTCAGAATTTATTAATCTTGTAACTGGAAATTTGCACCCTTTGACCACCTTCACCTCCTTCCCCATGTCTGCCAATCACCAATTTATTCTCTATTTGTACAAGTTTTTTTGTTTTGTTTTGTTTAGTTTCCACATATAAATGAGATCATAGGTATTTATCTTTCTCTGACTTACTTCACTCAGCAGAATGTCCTTAAAGTTCATTCATGGTGTTGCAAATGGCATAAATTCTTTCTTTGGGCTGCATAGTATTCATAAAGCATATATTGTGTGTATATGTGTATATGTATATATTCTTTACTTATCTACTGATTGACACTTAGGTTGTTTCTATGTATTGACTATTGTTAATAAGGCTGCAGTGAGCATGGGGGTGCATGTATCTCTTCAAAATACTGATTTAATTTCCTTCAGATATATAGCCAGAAGTAGACTTGCTAGATTATATAGTTTTTAATTTTTTTGGAAACTTCATACTCTTTTCCATAGTGGTTGCACCAATTTACATTTCCACCAATAGTGCACGAGAGTTCCCTTTTCTCTTTATCCTCACCAACACTTATTATTTTTTGTCTTTTTGATAATAGCTATTCTAACAGCTGTGAGGTGATATCTCATTGTGGTTTTGATTTGTATTGCCCTGGTCATTAGTGATTTTGAGTACCTTTCCTATACCTTTAGGCCATTTGAATGTCTTATTTGGAAAAAAATATATCTCCAATTCTAAAAAAGGGTGGCTTAGAGTTATAAAAATGTCAGTTTTCTCTAAGTTCATAAAACACTTTCATTTCCATAAAAATTCCAACACATTACTTTATAGATTTAAACATCTTGATGCTAAAGTTCATATGGAAAAACAAATATGCAGGAATAGGTAGGAAAACATGGGAAAGAACAATTTTGTGTGTAGGGAGAAACTAGACTTACCAGACATTCAAACATATTATAAAATCTGTATAAGTGGGACGCCTGGGTGGCTCAGTTGGTTAAGCAGCTGCCTTCGGCTCAGGTCATGATCCCAGCATCCTGGGATCAAGTCCCACATCAGGCTCCTTGCTTAGCAGGGAGCCTGCTTCTCCCTCTACCTCTGCTGCTACTCTGCCTGCCTGTGCTCTCTCTCTCTCTCTCTGACAAATAAATAAATAAAATATTAAAAACAACAACAACAACAACAACAACAAACCTGTATAAGTAAAATAGTATCCTACTGGTTCATAAGCAGAGAAATGGACAAGTGGAATAGAACAGAAATTCCCAAATTAGCCCAAATACATAAGTAGATTCAAAGGCAGCATCTCTAGTTAGTGGTGTAAAGATGGAAATTTAATAAATGGTGCTGGAAAAACTGAGTAGCCACTTGGAAAAAGATAAAATTAGCTTTGCCTCTCACACCATACAAAAGAATTAACTCTGAATGGATTAAGGATCTACATGTAAAAAACAAAATCACTTAAGTAGAAAAATAAATGTATATGAATTCCTTTCTCATCTTACATAGAGAAAGACTTTCTACTATGACAAATTCTAGAGACAAGAAGATTAATAAATATGACTACATAAAAATAACATATGACAGGGGCACCTGGGTAGCTCAGTGGGTTAAAGTCTCTGCCTTCAGCTCAGGTCATGATCCCAGGGTCCTGGGGCATCGGGCTTTCTGCTCAGCAGGGAGCCTGCTTCCCTTGCCTGCCTCTCTGCCTACTTGTGACCTCTGTCTGTCAAATAAATAAATAAAATCTTAAAAAAGAATAACATATGACAACTAACAGAAAGAGTTAAAAGACATCTGACATATCAGGATAAAATATTCACAACCTGTAACACAGACAAAAGGCTAATGGTCCTAAAATAAAAGGAACTCTTATAATCAAGGGACAAATGACTGAAAATCCAACAGAGTAATAGGGAAAAGACATGAACAGAAAATTCATTTAAAAAGAGATATAAATGTATAATATAAAAATGTATCAAATATATGAACAAATGCTCAAATTCACTAAAATTTTAAAAATGCAGGTTTGTAGAGAACTGATATACTATTTCTTTCTGAAGACTGGTTAAACATTTTAAAAAACATGACAACATGTTCTGTTGGCAAATCTGTGTGGAAACAGGCATCTTGTTGGTAAGAATACAAATTGATACAACCCTTCTGGAGGGAAATTTGGCAATACCTAACGAAATTACAGATGCATATATCTTTCAATCCAGCAATCTCCTTATAGGAATCTACCCTGAAGTTATACCTCCAACAGAATGAAAATATGTGTTCAGAAGCTACTCATCACATCATATTTTGTAATTGTAAAATATTGGAAATAACTAAAATGTTTGTACATAGGACAGTGATTAAATAAGCTATGGTGCATAGACATGGAATACTATGTATCTATTTAAAAAAAAGAATGAGGGAGATATCTGTGGATTGATGTGATCTGATTTCTAGGATGTGCTGTTTAGTTAAAAAAAACAACAACAAATAAACAACATAGACCAAAAGAGTATCCTTAATATTCTATGCTTAATATATGAAAGAAGGGGATCCAAGAAAACACACAGTATGTGCTCATTTGTGCAAAAGAAATTTAAGTAGGCAAATTCAGAAACATAAGAGATTGGTTATTTAGAGGGTGAGTTGGGAAAGACTTGGAAAGATGTAGGGAATGAGATTCAAGTAGCAGGGATATGATATACTACCTTGAGTACATCTTTTTGTGTAACTATGATGCTTATAACCATAGTAGTAATAGCTCAGATATCTCTGACTTACCCCTGAAATAAACCATTAAAACCAACTAGAATATGATCTTAATGGAATGGAAATAATGGAATTTTTGTTAATTTGCTAATTTGTTGTTATTTCTATTCCATAATGGAATTCCATAATGGAAATAATGGAATTTTTGTTAATTTGTTTATTTGCTGTTATTTCTATTCCATAGTAGAAATAACAACAAATTAACTGTATTACTAACGAACCTAACCACTGAAATGAATGGGAAAGAAAACAACTACCTTTAGTAACTATGAAAACTATCTTGATTGGCTATTGCAAAACAATTGTACATAAATTCTGTTCCAAGTGTCAAGGTCAAATGGATTCTCTTTTAATTTATGAGATCCTTTTGCTCTTCTGTTGATACTTTGCTGTCACTTTTTCTTGTGTCTTAGATCATATGCCTTTTTGCACTCTCTCTCTCTCTCTCTCTCTCTCTCTCGCTGTCTCTCTTTTTTGGAACCTGGTGTTGTGTCTTACTCTCTTTCATCATGTGGAAAACATGATCAACCACTCAGCAGGGATGGAATTCTTCCTCTTGGAATTCTCTGACACAAGAGAGGTCCAGGTTTTACATGTCTTTCTTTCTTTCTTTTTTTCTTTCTTTCTTCCTTTCTTTCTTTCTTTCTTTCTTTCTTTCTTTCTTTCTTTCTTTCTTTCTTTCTTTCTTTCTTTCTTTCTTTCATTTTATTTATTTTTTAAATTTATTTTCAGTGTTCCAGAATTCATTGTTTATGTACCAGACCCAGTGCTCCATGCAATATGTGCCCTCCACATTACCCACCACCAGGCTCACCCAACCTCCTGTGCCTCTCCCCTACAAAACCCTCAGTTAGTTCCTCAGAGTCCACAGTTTCTCATGGTTCTTCTCCCCCTCCAATTTCCCCCAACTCCCTTCTCCTCTCCATCTCCCCATGTCCTTGTGTTATTCCTTATGCTCCACAAATAAGTGAAACCATATGATAATTGATTCTCTCTGCTTGACTTATTTCACTTTTAGAATGAACTCTCAAATATAATTTTCATTTAAGATGCATTTGTGGAAAACATTCTTTACCATTAACTCATCACATTGTGCCTCTTCTTGTTCTGTCCTTTAGGAGCTCCAATTTGATGTACCATTTTTTGTTTATTAATCTCTCTTTCATATATTGTCATACTTTTTACTCAGTGTTTCATTCTGGGTAATATTTTCACTCTGTGTTCCATGTTACTAATTATTTCTGCAGCTACATTTGATTTGATGTTTAATTTGATGTGTTTTTGGTTTTAATGGTTATGTTTAGTATTTGTCAATGTTCTACTTCATTCTCTTGAAAATCTGCCTTGAAGCATTTGTTAGTACTGTTGTTTTTCTTTTTTAAAAATATTTTATTTATTTATTTGGCAGTGAGAGATCACAAGTAGGCAGAGAAGCAGGCAGAGAGAGGGGGAAGCATGCTCCCTGTTGAGCAGAGAGCCCGATGTGGGGCTCGATCCCAGGACCCTGAGACCATGACCTGAGCCGAAGACAGAGGCTTACCCCACTGAGCCACCCAGGCACCCCAGTCCTGTTGTTTTGCATTTCTACTCCTCTTTTGTTGTTTTAAGCATTTTATATTATACACATGATAGTCCTTGTATCTATGGAATTTGTGGATTTATGTGTAGTTTTTTGTTTTTGCTGACTCTTGCTTACTTAACTAGCTTCCTCAGGAATTTAATGACTTAAAAAATTGTTGGCTTATGTTCCTTGGGGGGATTATTTTATTGATTTTACTTTTTAAAATTTTTAATTTTTATTAATATATAATGTATTATTTGCCCCAGGGGTAAAGGTCTGTGAATCATCAGTGTTACACATTTCACAACACTCACCATAGCACATACCCTCCCCAGTGTCCATAACCCAGCCACCCTATCCCTCCTCCCACCCTCCAGCAACACTCAGTTTGTTTCATTAGATTAAGAGTCTCATATGGTTTGTATCCCTCCTGATCCCATCTTGTTTCATTTTTTTCCCTCCATACCCCCCAACTCCGCCCTGCCTCTCAAATTCCTCATATGAGAGAGATTATATGATAATTGTCTTTCTCTGATTAACTTATTTTGCTTAGCATACTACCCTCTAGTTCTATCCACATCATTGCAAATGGCAAGATTTCATTTCTTTTGATGGCTGCATAGTATTCCTGTGTGTGTGTGTGTGTGTGTGTGTGTGTGTGTGTGTGTGTACTTACAACATTTTCATTATCCATTCATCTGTTGATGGACATCTAGGTTCTTTCCATAGTTTGGCTATTGTAGACATTGCTGCTATAAAAATTTGTGTACATGTGACCCTTCGGATTACTACATTTGTATCTTTAGGGCAAATACCCAGTAGTGTTATTCGTGGGTCTTAGGGTAGCTCTATTTTCAAGTTGTTGAGGAACCCCCATACTGTTTCCAAAGTGGCTGCACCAGCTTGCATTCCCAACAGCAGTGTAGGAGGGTTCCTCTTTCTCCGCATCCTCACCAACATATGTCATTTCCTGACTGGTTAATTTTAGCCATTCTGACTGGCATGAGGTGGTATCTCATGTGGTTTTGATTTGTATTTCCCTGATGCCGAGTGATGTGGAGCACTTTTTCATGAGTCTGTTGGCTGTTTGGATGTCTTCTTTGCTGAAATGTCTCTTCATGTCCTCTGCCCATTTCTTGATTGGATTATTTGTTCTTTGGGTGTTGAGTTTGATAAGTTCTTTATAGATTTTGGATACTAGCCCTTTATCGGATAGGTCATTTGCAAATATATTCCCCCATTCTGTTGGTTGCCTTTTGGTTTTGTTGACTATTTCATTTGCTGTGTAAAAGATTTTGATCTTGATGAAGTCCCAATAGTTCATTTTTGCCGTTGCTTCCCTTGCCTTTGGCGATGTTTGTAGGAAGAAGTTGCTGCAGCTGAGGTCAAAGAGGATGCTGCCTGTGTTCTCCTCAAGGATTTTGATGGATTCCTGTCTCACATTGAGGTCTTTCACCCATGTTGAGTCTGTTTGTGTGTGTGTGTGGTGTAAGGAAATGGTCCAGTTTCATTTTTCTGCATGTGGCAGACAATCTTATCTGCTTTTTGAAAGATTAGTTGACCATAGAGTTGAGGGTCCATTTCTGGGCTCTCTATTCTGTTCCATTGATCTATGTGTCTATTTTTGTGCCAGGACCATACTGTCTTGATGATTACAGCTTTTTAATAGAGCTTGAAGTCTGGAATTGTGATGCCGCCAACTTTGGTTTTCTTTTTCAACATTCCTCTGGCTATTCAGGGCCTTTTCTGGTTCCATATAAATTTTAGGATTATTTGTTCCATTTCTTTGAAAAAAGTTGATGGTATTTTGATAAGGATTGCATTAAATGTGTAGATTGCTGTATGTAATGTAGACATTTTCACAATATTTGTTCTTCCAATCCATGAGCATGGAACATTTTTCCATTTCTTTGTGTCTTCCTCAATTTCTTTCATGAGTATTTTATAGTTTTCTGAGGACATATTCTTTGCCTCTTTTGTTAAATTTATTCCTAGCTATCTTATGGTTTTGGGTGCAATTGTAAATGGGATCCACTCTTAATTTGTCCTTCTTCTGTCTTGTTGTTGGTGTATAGAAGTGCAACTAATTTATGTTTATTGATTTTATATTCTGACACTTTACTGAATTCCTGTATGAATTCTAGGAGTTTTGGGGAGGAGTCTTTTGGGTTTTCCACATAAAGTATTATCATCTGCAAAGGATGAGAATTTTACTTCTTTGCTGATTCGGATGTCTTTTATTTCTTTTTGTTGTCTGATTGCTGAGGCTAGGACTTCTAGTACTATATTGAATAGCAGTGGTGATCATGGACATACCTGTCATGTTCCTGATCTTAGGGGAAAAGCTCTAAGATTTTCCTTATTGAGAATCATATTTGCTGTGGGTTTTTCATAGATGACTTTAATGATATTGAGGCATGTACCCTCTATCCCTACACTGTGAAGAGTTTTGATCTAGAAAGGATGCTGCACTTTGTTAGATGCTTTTCAGCATCTATTGAGGGGATCATATGGTTCTTGTTCTTTCTTTTATTAATGTATGGTATCACATTGATTGATTTGCAGATGCTGATCCAACCTTGAAGCCCAGGAATGAATTCAACTTAGTGGTTGTGAATAATCCTTTTTTTTTTTTAAAGGATTTATTTATTTATTTATTAGAGAGAGATCACAAGTAGACAGAGAAGCAGAGAGATGGGGGGAAGCAGGCTCCCTGCTGAGCAGAGAGCCTGATGTGGGGCTCGATCCCAGGATGCTGAGATCATGACCTGAGCCAAAGGCAGAGGCTTAACCCACTGAGCCACCCAGGCGCCCCGTGAATAATCCTTTTAATGTACTGTTGGATCCTATTGGCTAGTATTTTGGTGAGAATTTTTGTATCCATTTTTATCAGAGATATTGATCTGTAATTCTCCTTTCCGATGGGGCTTTGTGTGGTTTTTGAATCAAGGTAATGTGATGCTGGCCTCATAAAATGAGTTTGGAAGTTTTCCTTCCATTTTTATTTTTTGGAACAGATTCAGGAGAATAGGTAATAATTCTTCTTTAAATATTTGGTAACATGCCCCTGGCATGCCGTCTGGCCCTGGGCTCTTGTTTGTTGGTAGATTTTGATTACTTCTTCAATCTCCTACTGGTTATAGGTCTGTTTAAGTTTTCTATTTGTTCCTGGTTCAGTTTTGGTAGTTCATACGTCTCTAGGAATGCATCCATTTCTTCCAGATTGTCTAATTTGCTGGAAAATATTTGCTCATAATATGTTCTCATAATTGTTTGTATGTCCTTGGTGTTGGTTGTGATCTCTTCCTTTCATTCATGATTTTACTAATTTGGGTCCTTTGTCTTTTCTTTTTGATAAGTCTTGCCAGGGGTTTATCATTATTTTTTTCATTATAATTATTTCAAAGAACCCGGTCCTAGTTTTGTTGATTTGTTCTACTGTTCCTTTGGATCCTGTTTCATTGATTTCTTCTCTGATCTTTGTTATTTCTCTTTTCCTGCTTGGTTTAGGCTTTCTTTGCTGTTCTTTCTCTACCTCCTTTAGGTGTAGGGTTAGGTTGTGTATTTAAGACCTTTATTGTTTCTTGAGAAAGGCTTGTATTGTATATACTTTCCTCTTAGGGTTGCCTTTGCTGCATCCCAAGATTTTGAGCATTTCTGTTTTCATTTTCATGTGTTCCCATGAATTTGTAAAATTCTCCTTTCATTTCTTACTTGACCCATTCATTCTTTTTAAAAAAATTTTTTTTTTCAGTTTTCAAAAATTCATTATTTATGCACCACACCCAGTGCTCCATGCAATATGTACCCTCCATAATACCCACCACTAGGCTCACCCAACCCTCTACCCCTCTCCCCTCCAAAACCCATTGATTCTTTAGTAGAATGCTATTTAGCCTCCATGAATTTGAGTTCTTTCCAACTTTCCTTTTGTGATTGGGTTCTAGTTTCAAAGCATTGTGGTCTCAATAAAATGGTGGGAATGATCCCAATCTTTTGGTAGTGGTTGAGACCTGATTTGTGACCCAGGATGTGATCTATTCTGGAGAATGTTCCATGTGTACTAGAGAAGAACATGTATTCTGTTGCTTTGGGATGGAATGTTCTGAAGATATCTGTGAAGTCCATCTGTTCCAGAATGTCATTTAAAGCCTTAATTCCCTTGTTGGTCTTTTGCTTAGATGATCTGTTTATTTCAGTGAGGGAGGTGTTAAAGTCCCCTACTATTATTGTACTATTGTCTACGTGTTTCTTTGATTTTGTTATTAGTTGGCTCATATAGTTGGCTGCTCCCATGTTAGAGGCATAGATATTTAAAATTGTTAGATCTTCTTATTGGCAGATCCTTTAATTATTATATAGTGTCTTTCCTCATCTCTTATTATAGTCTTCAATTTAAAATCTAATTTGTCTGGTATGAGGATTGCCACTCAGCTTTCTTTCAATGTCCATTAGCATGGTAAATTGTTCTCCACCTCCTGAGTTTAAATCTGGAGTTGTCTTTGGATCTAAAATGAGTCTCTTCTGGACAGCATGTCAATGGGTCTTGTTTTTATCCAGTCTGATACCCTGTGTCTTTTGATTGGGACATTTAGCCCATTTACATTCATGGTAACTATTGAATGATAAGAATTTAGTGCCATTTTATTGCCTCTAAGGAGACTGTTACTGTGTATTGTCTCTGTTCCTTTCTGATCTATGTTACTTTTAGGCTCTCTCTTTTCTTAGAAGACCCCTTTCAATATTTCTTGTAGGGCTGGTTTCGTGTTGGTAAATTCTTTTAGTTTTTGTTTGTTTGTCCTGGAAGGTTTTTATCTCTCTTTCTATTTTCAGTGACAGCCTAGCTGGATATAGTATTCTTGGCTGCATATTTTTCTCATTTATTGCTCTAAATATATTATGCCAGCCCTTTCTGGCCTGCCAGGTCTCTGTGGATAGGTCTGCTGCCAGTCTGATATATCTACTGCTGTGTGTTACAGACCCCTTTTCCTGAGCTGCCTTTAGGCTTTTCTTTGTCACTGAGACTTGTAAGTTTTACTATTAAATGATGGGGTGTGGACTTATTTTTATTGATTTTTTAGGTGGTTTCTCTGTGCCTCCTGATTTTTGATGCTTGTTCCCTTTGCCAAATTAGGGAAATTCTCTGCTATAATTTGCTCCAGTATACCTTCTGCCCCTCTCTTTCTTCTTCTTCTGGGATACCAATTATTCTAATATTGTTTCATCTTATGGCATCACTTACCTCTTGAATTCTCCCCTTGTGGTCCAGTAGTTGTTTGTCTCTCTTTTGCTCAACTTCTTTATTTTCCATCATTTGGTCTTCTATATCACTAGTTCTGTCTTCTGCCTCATTTATCCTAGCAGTAAGAGCCTCCATTTTTTTTGCATCTCATTAGTAGCTTTTTAAATTTCAACTTGGTTAGATTTTAGTTCTTTTGTTTCTCTAGAAAGGGATTCTCTAATATCTTCCATGCTTTTTCTGAGACCAACTAGCAACTTGATAATCGTCATTCTGAATTCTAGTTCTGACATATTACTAACATCTGTATTGATTAGGTGCCTAGCTATCAGTACTGCCTCTTTTTCTTTTTTTGTGTTGAGTTTTTCCACCTTGTCATTTTATCCATATAAGAATAGATGAATGAGAAAACAAATACTAAAAGGGTAGCAACAACCCCAGAAAAATATACGTTAACCAAATCAGAAGAGACCTGAAACTGGGAGAAAAATGGGGGAAAACAAGGGGAAAAAAACTATATATGTATGTGTGTATATATAATATAGTTATATATATAACTATAATTATATATAGAATACACACACACACACGCACACATATTAGACTGGTGAATAGAACAGAGTCACACACTTGATTTTGGGTGTATTTATTTATTTGGGTGCATATGTTAGAAGAAACTGCCTCCCAAAATTTTAAAGACAGGAAAACATATATACATATACATATATATATGTGTGTGTGTGTATATGCATGTATGTATGTGTGTATAGATATATATCCACACAGACAAAAATAAGGGTAGTGGTGTCTGTGTGGTTCAGTCATTAAGCATCTGCTTTTGGCTCAGGTCATGATTCTAGCGTCCTGGGATCAAGCTCCACATTGGGGTCCCTGCTCCGCAGGAAGCCTGCTTCTCCCTCTCCCATTCCCCTGCTTTTATTCCCTCTCTCATTGGCTCTCTCTCTCTCTGTCTCTCTTTGTCAAATAAATGAATAAGATTTTAAAAAAATAAGGGTAAGCACGATGAAGGGATGGAATATGATTGTAAAGATGAAAATTAAAAAAGATCCTAAAAAAGGAATTGATAAGAAGCTGGTTAAAAAAGAAGAGAAAAACAGGAAAGAATGTGATCAGGCTAGAGACTAGAACAAACCCATGTGCTAGATTTAGGGTATATTTTGATCTATTTGAAAAAATTTTATCCTAGGATTTTAAGGAAAGAACCCTACATGTATACAAAAAATAAGGTTAAATACAATGAAGGGATAAAATATGACTATAACAATGAACATTTAAAAAGATTTTTAAAAAGGTATTGATATGATAAAATAGTTAAAAAACATTAGAATAGGAAAGAGGAAAAATTGAAAAAGTAGAATAAGAAAAAATAAAATTAAAAAAAAATTTAACTTTGAAAGACTAAAGGAACATGGGAAAAAAGCCATGAATTGTATGCGTTGTTTTCCCCTAGCTCCGGAGTTCTGAAGTTCTCATTGATTGGTGAACTTGGTCTTGGGTGGATGTTCTTGCTGATCTGTGGGGGAGGGGCCTGTTGTAGTGATTCTCAAATGTCTTTGTTGGAGGCAGAATTGCACCACTCTTGCCAGGGGCCAGGCTAAGTAATCTGCTCAGATTTGCTCTTGTTTTCATTCCCTGAACACTTTCTCTAGTGCTTTGGAGGGCATGAGTGAAAATGGTGGTCTCCCAATCTCCAGCCCATAGGAGCAGATAGCTCAGGCCCCACTCCTCAGTGTGCCTTCGGAGAAAAGCAGTCAATCCCTCTCATGTCCCTGGTCTCCAGCCACACTCCAAGCTCACCTGGCCTGCGACTGATCATTTCTATCTCTTGTGCACAGCTCCGTTTTGATTCTCCAAACCCAGCAGATTCCTGCTGTGCACTCCTGCGCCACTCCTCCCAGAGGAGGATGGAGGGGAGTCTCTCTGGATCTGGCACTTGTGGGGTCCCTACTCAAAAATCAGTGTCCTGACTGTGCCTTGGATCACAGTTTAGAGTAATCTCAAGCTGAGAGCCCCTCCTTGGCTCTGTCTCTGCAGCCAGCTTCCCCACTCTCATACCTGGGAGCTCTGGCACACTCAGACACCCCTGGCTTTTGTCTCCCCACGGGTCCTGAGACCAGACTGTCTCCACAAGGGCTTCACCCCCAACTTAGCCTCTAGAGTGATGTTCCTCAGTGAATCCAGCTTCTAAAAGTTCAAATTTTGTGCTTCACTGCTCTCTCACTGGCCAAGAGCCTACTCCTCCCCCCACAGTCTATCTTCCGGTCACTTTGGATTCACTACTGTGCATGTCCTACCTTCTGGAAAGTGGTCAATTTTCGGTTCCTAGAATTGCTGCTCTTCTTCTCTTCTATCTCCTGTTGAGTTTGTAGGTGTTCAGAATGGTTTGATAACTATCTAGCTGAGCTCCTGGGACCTGATGATATTTCTCTCTCCTCCTTCTCCACCATTTTGCTCCTCTTCCATCTTGCTTCTCCTCTGTCAGGATTATTTTAGACCTGTGTTATAGGTGCACTCTTCCAAAGAGATTTTTGCTTCTGCTAACTTCATAGGGCTCTATAAATGGCAACTAGTTAAAAACACATTTTTAGTTTTGAATCTATAAGGATAGTATAAATTCTGGCCCAAACCAGTCTGAGGGGAGCCCTGTGCTTAGGAATTATCCAGGGAGACTCCCTGTTTTCTCCCTCTCAGTTTAGCCTTCCATCCAAGAGTTAAGCCTTTTTCATCATCTCCTTTTAAGAGTTATCTTTTTTTTTCTTGTTATTGCCTTTAGTGTGTCCTGTATTTGTTCACATTTCCTAATATGATTTCTCATCTTTGCAGGGACCAATTTTTCTCTCCCATCTTGTACAGGCCTAGATCTGTCTTTTGTAAAAACCTAAGCCCTAGGCCACCATGGATTGGTAGTTTTCCCTAGTATAATGCCAACCTCAGAGCTTGCTTACCTGTCTGGATTTTTACCTTCTCTTTATTTCTGCCCTCTGATGATTTCTTCTTTACTCAGCTAAACATGTAAGAAAAAATTCTATTCAGCATTTTCTTGTGTTCTAAATTAAAAAGTTTTCTCTGGATATTTGATCTGATCTTTTGGCTGAAGTGGAAGTCTCTTTATTATTTTAAAGCAATAAAGGAAATATAGACACCATTTATTATTCTTATTTTATATCATTATTACAGTTTCTTTTCATATATACCCATTCATTTCAGATAGGTTTTGAAGAGGAGAAAAGGTCAATGTATTCAATCTGCCATATCAAATGGCATGTTCAATTAGACATTTTAAGTTTCTATTTTAAAACCTCATGAAATCTTGTGCTAGAAAATTCTGATTAAAATGTCCATTGTAGGTGCTGGATACTTTTATCCTGGGATTTTGACCTAGTCTTTATTTTGACTTCATCATTTTAATGGTATGGACATATTAAGTTTATATTATAATCTACTATTTTTTTCTTCAGAATTCAATCAATGCTGAAAAAAATTCTTTGAAAAATTTAATATCTTAGTCAATTTCTGCTGTGCAATTATATGATTTCTAATTGAAAAGAATTATCTTTATCAAAATTGTTTTGTCAGAATCATTTCATTTTACTTAATATTTATGAAGAAGTTTGGATTACAAATCCCATCTTTTCTTCTCCCTCATGAGTTTATATCTTCAGTTGTGAGCTTTCCTTTGGGGTCATTGTTTCTTAGAGGCACATTTACCAAGTTCAAATTTTTCAATCAAATAATTAGCACTTGCAGTCTAGCCATTGTCCATTTTTTTCTATGAATTATTCTTATCAGTAATTATACACGTGACTGAATAAATTAGAAAATAAGTTACACTTGTTTCTTAGTCAAATCTTGAGAAAAGAAATAGCAATTTCCTTTTAGTTATGTCAGAATAACTAAAGTTTTCTGGTTTTATTTTATTGCTAATATGTTTCTTCCATCTTCTTCTATTGAGTTTGTGGAACTTTCACTAAGTGCTTAATATAAGTTAAAGTGGCTGGGTATAGTGAAACAGTATAGTGAAAATGAGGCCCCAGAATGTCCTGCTTGGACAAGTTCCATACTGTTTTCAGCAACTATTTGTAACAGAGCCTCGTTGGGAATTTGGTTGATAAAAGACAACCCAAGTTATTAGTGTCATAGCTAGTGGCTGATTATTATATGGAGGGAAAATTTGTGTGAGTGTGTGTATGTGTGTGTGTATAGGGAAAACTTTTAAATCTTTTTAAGGAAGTAGAAAAATATTCTTTAAGGATGACAAAGAGTAAGAAAATGCCTAAATATTAGGGGAAAGAATTGTTGGATATTCTTAGTATAAAGACCCCAGAATGGCTAAACTAGACACTCTCTTTATTGAGTTTAATCAGCATAAGCAAATAGACTTAGAGAAACTGCAAACACCTGAAATAGTGTTTTTGATGAAGAGACTAAAGTTCTAGAGACAGGATTTGCGGAATCATTTAGAGTATTTGCTAAAACTGCAAAATCTTGAATCTTACACCCAAGAATTCATTAACTTTGGTGTTGATCCCAGGAAATTGCCTTTTGTAATAAGAACCCAGGTGATTCTAATGAATACTGACCTTTGAGAATCATTACCAAGAGTGTGTATATCAGATCAAAATTGAAATATCTCCAAGAGAAGAATTCAGAGTGACAAAGGTATATTTTAATTACATTAGGAAATATTAAAATTAATATTAATTAAGCTTCAGATGGTATTAGTTTAGGTTAATATATATTATTCACTTAAGTACCCTATCCTTTAGGACTTCTTTTCTAGTCTTATGCAACTACTGAACTTTTCATTCAGTTGATCTAGTGAAGAGCTCTATTTTTGCCCTTTATTTATTTATTTATTAGTTTTTAGAAAGGATCTGAACAGGAAGGAGGAGTCAAGATGGCAGAGAAGTAGCAGGCTGAGACTACATCGGGTAGCAAGAGATCAGCTAGATAGCTTATCAAACCATTGTGAACACCTATAAATCCAATGGGAGATGGAAGAGAGGAAGAACAGCAATTCTGGAAACAGAAAATCGACCACTTTCTGAAAGGTAGGACCGGTGGAGAAGTGAATCAAAAGCGACGGGAGGATAGACTGCGGGGGAAGGGCCGGCTCCCAGCAAGCGGCAGAGCAACGGAGCACTAAATTGGGACTTTTAAAAGTCTGCTCCACGGAAGGACATCGCTCCAGAGGCTAAACTGGGGTGAAGCCCACGCGGGGTCAGTGTGGCCCCAGGTCCCACAGGGTCACAGTGGAATCAGGGGTGTCTGAGTGTCACAGAGCTCGCAGGTATTGGAGCGGGGAAGCCGGCTACAGAGACAGAGCTGAGGAGTGAGCTCTCAGCTCGGGGTTACCTCAAACCGGTCGCAGGCTGGGTGAGCTCAGAGCATGGCCGGTGGCCAGGGAGACAGGAGTGATTGCGGCTTTTCTCTGAGGGCGCACTGAGGAGTGGGGCCCCGAAATCTCGGCTCCTCCGGGCCGGAGATTGGGAGGCCGCCATTCTCATTCCCGTCCTCCGGAACTGTACGGAAAGCGTTCAGGGAACAAAAGCTCCCGAAAGCGAAACCGAGCGGATTACTCAGCCCGGCCCCTGGTAAGGGCGGTGCAACTCTGCCTCGGGCAAAGACACTTGAGAATCACTACAACAGGCCCCTCCCCCAGAAGATCAACAAGAAACCCAGCCAAGACCAAGTTCACTTAACAAGGAGAGGAGCGGAACTCCAGAGGAGGAGAAAACAGAGCGCCGAATTCATGGCTTTCTCTCCATGATTCCTTAGTCTTGCAGTTAATTTAATATTTTCTTTAATTTTATTTTTTTTCTTTTTTTCTTTTTCTGCTAATTTTTTTTAACTTTTACCCTTTTCCTTTTAACATTTTTAAACTAGTTTATCTTAGCAATACCTTTCCAAAAAAATAATAATCTGTTTTGAACCTTCATTATTATAGCCATATTTTATCCTTCATAGTATTCAACTTTATTTTTTGTATTCACATAAGGGTTTTTTCTTCTAAAAAATTTGGGGTACAACTTCCTCTAGTGGATCAAAATATACCGTAAATCTAGCTCCGGGCTTGTTCTAGTCTCCAGCCAGAGCTAATACTCTCCAGTTTCTTTTTCTTTATTCTCCCAACCAACTTACTTTAACAACTCCTTTTTTTAGAAATTTAAAAAAAACTTTGTTTTTCATCTTTATAGGCATATTCCATCCCTTCTTTGTGTTTACCCTTATATATATTTTTCATTTTCTAAGAGACCAAAATACCCCACAATTAAGTGAGTGACCCTGTTCTAGTCACCAGTCTAATATATATATATATATATTTTTTTTTTTTTTTTTTTTTTTTTTTTTTTTTTTTTTTTTTTTTTTTCTTTTTTATATTTTTTCTTTATTTGTTTTCTTTAAAAAATTTTTTTTTCTGAACTTCTTTTTATTCCCTTTCTCCCCCCCACAATTTGGGCTCTCTTCTGATTTGGTTAAAGGGCATTTTCCTGGGTTTTTTGCCACCCTTTTAGTATTTTATTTGCTCCTTCATATACTCTTATCTGGAAAAAATGACAAGCCAGAAAAACTCACCACAAAAAAAGAACAAGAGGCAGTACTGAAAGCTAGGGACTTAATCAATACAGACATTGGTAATATGTCAGATATAGAGTTCAGAATGATGATTCTCAAGATTGTAGCTGGGCTCAAAAAAGGCATGGAAAATATTAGAGAAACCCTCTCTGGAGATTCAAAAGGCCTTTCTGGAGAAATAAAAGAACCAAAATCTAACCAAATTGAAATAAAAAAAGCTATTAAGGAGGTGCAATAAAAAATGGAGGCTCTTACTGCTAGGATAAATGAGGCAGAAGAAAGAATTAGTGATATAGAAGATCAAATGACAGAGAATAAAGAAGCTGAGCAAAAGAGGGACAAACAGCTACTGGACCACGAGGGGAGAATTTGAGAGATAAGTGACACCATAAGATGAAACAACATTAGAATAATTGGGATTCCAG
>PISX010025498.1:0-26041 GCA_004024625.1 Mellivora capensis | reverse complement strand
ACAGATGTGGTGAAAAGAAGGGCCATCTGTACCCCAATGTTTATAGCAGCAATGGCCACGGTTGCCAAACTGTGGAAAGAACCAAGATGCCCTTCAACAGACGAATGGATAAAGAAGATGTGGTCCATATACACTATGGAGTATTATGCCTCCATCAGAAAGGATGAATACCTGACTTTTGTAGCAACATGGACGGGACCGGAAGAGATTATGCTGAGTGAAATAAGTCAAGCAGAGAGAGTCAATTATCATATAGTTTCACTTAATTGCGGAGCATAACAAATAACACGGAGGACATGGGGAGATGGAGAGGAGAAGGGAGTTGAGGGAAATTGGGGGGGAGATGAACCATGAGAGACTATGGACTCTGAAAAATAACCTGAGCGTTTTGAAGGGGCGGGGGTTGGGAGGTTGGGGGAGCCTGGTGGTGGGTATTGTGGAGGGCACGCATTGCATGGAGCACTGGGTGTGGTGTAAAACTATGAATTCTGTTATGCTGAAAAAAAATTTAAAAATTTAAAAAAAAAGATACAAACGTAGTGATCCAAAGGGGCATGTGCACCCGAATCTTTATAGCAGCAATGTCTACAATAGCCAAACTATGGAAAGAGCCTAGATGTCCATCAACAGATGAATGGATAAAGAAGATGTGGTAATTATACACGATGGAATACTATGCAGCCATCAAAAGAAATGAAATCTTGCCATTCACAATGACGTGGATGGAACTAGAGGGTATCATGCTTAGTGAAATAAGTCAATCGGAGGAAGACAACTATCATATGATCTCCCTGATATGAGGAAGTGGAGATGCAACATGGGGGACTAGGGGGGTAGAAAAAGAAGAAAAGAAACAAGATGGGATTGGGAGGGAGACAAACCATAAGTGACTCTTAATCTCACAAAACAAACTGAGGGTTGCTGGGCGTCGGGGGTCGGGAAAGGGGGGTGGGGTAATGGACATTGGGGAGGGTATGTGCTATGGTTAGTGCTGTGAACTGTGTAAACCTGGCGATTCACAGACTTGTACCCCTGGGGATAAAAATATGTTTATAAAAAATAAAAATTTTAAAAAATATGTTGGATTACTGATCCATGCAACAATATAAATGAACACCAGCAGCATTGTGCTATGTGGTTGAAGACAGAAAAAGTAGATTCTGCTTATTTCCATTTGGATCAGATTCTGGAAAAGACAATACTACAGTAAGAACAAAACTCAGGTCAGTGTGTGACAAGAGCCAGTAGTAGAGAAGGGTATCACTACAAGTAGCAAGAAGAACATTGTGGAGGTGATGGAACTGTTTTTTCTTTATTGTGTCATGGAGTCCTAATTACATCCATTTATCAAGACTCATTGAGTTTTATATCTAAATTTATATCTAAATGTGGTGTATGTTAACTCATGTAAATTATTCCTTAACCACTTGTGACTTAGGAAGAAGGAATTATTTGTCTTAAATGTTAAAAAAAAATTTTTTTAATTGAAAAAAAAACCTCCAAAAAACAAGTCTGGGGGCTGATGAATTCCCAAGGGAATTCTACCAAACATCCAAAGAAGAAATAATACCTATTCTCCTGAAGCTTTTTCAAAAAATAGAAACAGAAGCAAAACTTCCAGGCTCTTTCAATGAGGCCAGCATGACCTTGATCCCAAAACCAGGCAAAGACCTCGTCAAAAAGGAGAATTACAGACCAATATCTGTGATGAATATGGATACCAAAATTCTCAACAAGATCCTAGCTAATAGAATCCAACAGTACATTAAAAGAATTATCCATCACGATGAGGTGGGAATTATCCCTGGGTTGCAAGGGTGGCTCAATAGTCACAAATCAATTAATGTGATAGAACACATAAATTAGAGAAGAGACAAGAACCACATGGTTCTCTTAATTGATGCAGAAAAAGCATTTGACAAAATACAACATTTTTTCCTGATTAAAACTCTTCAGAGTGTAGGAACAGAGGGAACATTCCTCAACTTCATAAAAATCTAACTATGAAAAACCCACAGTGAATATCATTCTCAGTGGGAAAAGGCTGAGAACCTTTCCCTTAATATCAGGAACAGGACAAGAATGCCTGTTTTCACTATTGTTCAATGTAGTACTGGAATCTTAGCAACAGCAATTAGACAACAAAAGAAATAAAATGTATTCAATTTGTCAAAGAAGGAATCAAACCCTCTCTCTTTGCAGATGACATGATACTTTATGTGAAAAATCCAAAAGACTCCACCCCCAAATTACTAGAATTCATACAGCAATTCAGTAATGTGACAGGATACAAAATCATTGAACAAAAATCAGTTGCTTTCTTATGCACTAACAATGTAACTGTAGAAAGAGAAATTAGAGAATTGATTCCATTTACAATAGCACCAAAGTCATAGGATACCTTGGAATAAACCTAACCATATGTCCGTGGCTATTTTACATTTTTTCTACAAGTTCATTTTAGTCATTTTATTTTTCTACATGTTTAGTCACTTTATGCCAGTAAGTGGTTGGCATTAAGATAGAAATTTATGTTACTTAACTAAGCATCAGTTGTTCAAAGCCATTTATTTCCAAAGCCTTCCTTTCTTCATTGGTTTTGATTCGACTTTTAAAATATAACAGCTTTTTATTTTATAGGATTTGTGTTTTTTGTATTCATCTGTCTTGACAACAATTTAGGCTCACGTCAATTTCACAATGTTTTGATAAACAACTTTGTAACACATTTTAATCATGAACAGAGGCTTTCCGATGTTGTGTTTTGGTTTTTTTTTTTACATTAGTACCTTCACTCCTCTTCCTGATAATGTGGACCTTAACACTGTTCTGTTTAAGTGTCAGGCTCCTGGCAGGGTGCTCAGGCAGGAAAACCCGGGCACGTCCCTGCACCCCTGTGCTTGTGGACATTCCCACAGACACTTCCCTGACCAGAGTGTCTGCTGTGGCTGCACCAGCCCTTGGGTTCTTATTGTGATTGCAATACGCACCTCAGTGATGACCATCAGAGAACTCTAACAAAACCAGGCTTATTACTTATTACTGGGGGGTAGAGTAAGAAAAGTCTGAGGAGTGGTATAGAGATTCAGAGCACATGAAAGGAAGCCCATAACTAAGGGTCCTGCCTTTATTGGGGCCCATAATCGGAGTGGCTATGGGTTTGCAGGTTCAGTCTCTATTGACAGGTTTAAAACAAAAGAGTAAAATTCTGTCATGGAGGGAAAATATTGTTGCTCACATGTCATATTGAGGTTATTCGGATCTTTCTGAAGAGTACTTTATGTCTAGTGTAGCCTGAGTGCTTCTCTGGTAATTGTGTCCTATACCTGACAATATGTTCATTCAGCATGGTTGTCCTTGAAATGCATACCTTAGAAATCAAAAGCTTCAGGTCAGGTGCTTTCCCTGCAAACAGATTACTGTGCTTTAAAATTATTTTCACTCATATGTGGAATACAAGAAGTAGCACAGAAGATCATAGGGGAAGGGAGGAAAAGCTGAATGGGAAACAATCAGAGAGGGAGCCAAACCATGAGAGACTCTTGACTCCAGGAAACAAACTGAGGGTTGTGGAAAGGAGCAGGAGTGGGAGGATGGAATAACTGGTTATGGGCATTAAGGAGGGCATGTAATATGAGGAGAACCAGGAGTTACACAAAATCAATGAATAATTGAAAACTACACCAAAAACTAATGATGTACTGTATGATGGCTAATCGTTTTTATTTATTATTTATTATTATTATCACCTATTTATTATCATTTATATATAATACATGATGTATTATATTTATATATTATTTTATTATATACTTATTATTTATTACATATGAGATATTATTATTTTATTATTTATTATTTTTATTATGTTCAGTTAGCCAGTGTGTGTGTGTGTGTGTGTGTGTGTGTGTGTGTCTTTGTGTATGGATTTCCTTGCTTTCTCCTATGGTCCCCTGTGCTATTGCTTATGTTCTACATATGAGCGAAACCAAATGGTAATTGTCTTTCTCTGCTTGACTTACTTCACTTAGCATAATCCCCTCCAGTTCCATCCATGTTGATGCAAATGGTGGGTATTCATCCTTTCTGATGGCTGAGTAATATTCCCTTATGTATAGGTACCACATCTTCTTTATCCATTCATCTATTGAAGGGCACTGCTGCTCCTTCCACAGTTTGGTTATTATGTACATTGATGCTATGAACATTGGGGAGCACGTACACCTCCTTTTCACTACATCTGTATCTTTGGGATAAATACCTACTAGTGTAATTGCTGGGTCATAGGGTAGCTTTATTCTTAACCGACTGAGCCACCCAGGTGTAAGGTAGCTATATTCTTAATATCTTTATTAACCTCCATGCTGTTTTCCAGAGTGGCTGTACCAACTTCCATTCCCACCAACAGTGTAAGAGGGTTTCCCTTTCTCCACATCCTCACCAACATTTGTTGTTTCCTGTTTTGTTTATTTTGGCCATTCTAACTGGTGTGAGGTGGTATCTCAATGTGGTTTTGATTTGTATCTCCCTGATGACAAGTAAGGTGGAGCATGTTTTCAAGTGTTTGTTAGCCGTTTGTATGTTTTCTTTGGAGAAGTGTCTGTTCATGTCTTCTGCCCATTTGTTTACTGGGTTATTAGGTTTTTGAGCATTGAGTTTGAGAAATTCTTTATAGATCTTGGATATCAGCCCTTTGTCTGTAATGTCATTTGCAAATATCTTCCCCATTCCGTGGGTTGCCTCATAGTTTTGTTGACTGTTTCCTTTGTTATGCAGAAGCTTTTCATCTTGGTGAAGTCTCAAAGGTTCATTTTTGCTTTTGTTTTGCTTTCTTTGGAGATGTGACTTAGAAAGAAGTTACTGTGGCCAATCCATGGTATTGGCACAAAAATAGACACATAGACCAATGGAGCAGAATAGAGAGCCCAGGTTTGGATCCTCGACTCTATGGTCAACTAATCTTTGACAAAACAGGAAAAAATATCCAATGGAAAAAAGACAGTCACTACAATATGTGGTGCTGGAAAATTGGACAGCTACATATAGAAGAATGAAACTGGGCCATTCCCTTACACCATATACAAAGATAAACTCAAAATGGATGAAAGACCTCAGTGTAAGACAGAAAGCCATCAAAAACTGAGAGGAGAACATAGGCAGTTACCTCTTCAACATCACCTAATTGAATTTGAAGAAAAAAAAAACACATGCAATTTCCTTGTTTTATTCTTTTATTCCCTGGCATGTCTGGATTTCATATGATAATCACTGCCAAATACTCATTAGTAAACATGTAGTCTTCATGGAAAGATAAATTTGAATAAGTAGATTGACTTGTTATGTGTTTAATGTCAGAGATGACCAGAAATATGAGGATGAATTTTCTTTGGGTAATACCCAGTAGTGTGATCCCTGGATCATAGTTTGGCTCTATTTTAATTTTTTGAGGAACCTCCATACTGTTTTCCAGAGTGACTGCACCAGTTTGTATTCCTACAAATAGTACAAAAGGGTTACCCTTTTTCTATATCCTCCCCAACATCTATTGTTTTTCTGTTTTGTTAATTTTAATCATTTTGACAGATGTGAGATGATATCTCATTGTGATTTTGCTTTCCATTTCCCTGACAATAAGTGATGTTGAGTATCTTTTCATGTGTCTGTTGGTCATTTGTATGTCTTCATTGGAGGAAAGTCTGTATATGAATTCTGGCCATTTTAAATTAAATTTTTATTAATTTTTTGTGTTGACTTAGTTCTTTATATATTTTGGTTAATAACCCCTTATGTTATATATCATTTGAAAATATATTCTCCCATTTAAGTAAGTTGTATTTTTGTTTTGTTGACTTTCTTTTGTTGTGGAGAAGCTTTTCACTTCCATGTAGCCTTTTGCAATATTGATGGATTAAGAGGGTATAATACTAAGTGAAATCAGTCGGCCAGAGAAAGACAAATACCATATGATTTCACTCATGTGGAATTTAAGAAACAAACACACAAACAAACAAGAAAAGGAGACAAACAAAAAAACTAGACTCTTCAATATGAGGGAGGAAATGGTGTTTACCATAGGGGAGGAGGGAGAATGGGTGAAATAGGTAATGAGGATTAAGAGTACACTTATTTTGGTGAGCACTGAGTAATGTATGGATTTGCTCAATCTATGTTATACACCTGAAATTTATATTTATATAACACTGTATGTTAATTATACTGGCATTAAAGAAATAAAAAAAAATAAAAACTACAAGGGTGCAGCTTTTCAAACCATGCATTTTATTATGATCCAAAATATTTCTTTTTTTGTATTGTGCATCTATTTATCGAAACATAGATGATTGGTACCTGCAAGTGAGTGGGTTTATTCATTGAGGTGAAGGACTTCTTAGTGTGTCCTATGTTTTATCACAGAATTATAATCCTGTTTCTATTTGAAAACGTCCAGTACTAACTGTTAGTATGACTCTTTTGCTGGTACATGAAATAACTTCCTTTTCCTAATATTTATCATAAGTACTAAGGGATGGCAAATGAACAATATGAATGAGAATCAGCTACCTGTGGTCTAAATCCTACCCATAGCCATGCACCATTAGATTTGTTCTACTGAATTAATCTTTGGAGTAAAATTACACACAATAACCAGCATATGTAAAGGATATGCTTTGGTGAGTTAAAGGAGCTACACAAACATGGAAAGCATGTAGTGAAAGTTTTTATTTGTGTGTAATTTTAGACTATACATAAATTTTTATTGCTTTGTTAGGTGATTATTAAAATTTAACCATCCTGAGCACCATTTTCTCTATTTCTGAAGGGAATGTGGGATTCTGACCATAACTTCATATGGACATTGTGGGGAATGAATAAAATGTGTGGAACTTCCTATTTTATCTCCATGAATCATTTGAGGATATTGATTGTGTCTTAGATATGTGTGTGTTTGCATACTTTTTCTTTCAAATAAGCTCACTCACATTTCTTTTTTTTTAATTACAATAGATTTATATATTTTTATTTTTTAAAAAATGTTTTTAAATTTTAAGTAAACTCTACACCACACATGGGGCTTCGGCTCACAACCCCGAGATCAAGAGTTACATGCTCTGCTGCCTGAGCCAGCCAAGTACCCCCCAAATTACACTGGATTGAAATGCATTGATAAAAAATAAATGGTGGATGGTTTCAGAGGCTTGTCCACTTTTATACTCATTGATACACAAGGCTCTCTGTGGTATTCCCATAAACTTTAGGGTGATTTTTCATTAATTTTGACTTGTAAGAGTTACCACAAAACAGACATTTTAATCTGGCCTCCCATCGTTGATGTGGTATGACTGACAACCTACTTGTATGATGCTACTTGTTCTGCTTTGCTGAGTATGGGAGGCAAGAAGGGCTTCTTGCAAAGGGAGGTAGAGACATTGAAGATCTCCACGGATCTTCTGTAGCTCTCAAGAGCACAGCCAGGCCATAGAAGCACAGGTTAGGGGGTCATTGGTTTGAAACTCCTGCAGAACATCTTCTCTATCTGAGCTTCACTCACATTTCTGCACACAGATGCATTTATGATCTCATCATTTTTGTTGAAAGGAAACTTGAGAGCTGAATGTATGTGAAATAAAAGATGCAGAAATATAAAGATGTAAATTATAATGAGTGACCTTAATTATGGTGCTAAGTTCCTTTCCTATATCACTGTCTCAAAGGCCTCAGAGTCAGACCACACTCACATTTATGCTGCAAGGAATTCACTATACCAGCTGATGGGGCAGAATGTCTCCAAATTGATTTAATATTTTTCTAATTCATGTGGGTTCTTTAAATGTAAATTGCCCTCATCCAAAGGAAGCTATGAATGAATTGGAAATATTAAAAAATATCCTCAAATAATTTTATTGGCTATGTCCATATGAGATTCTCCCTGCTGCTGTAAAATGTCCTCTCACTAGTTGCTTAAAACAAACCCGTATGTGCTCTTCCAGTTCTGGAGGCAGAACCTTGGAAGGAGTCTCATTGGGCTAATAGCAAGACGTCTGCAGGGTTGACCTCCTTCCAGAGGCTCGAGGGAGAATCTGTGTCCTTTCCAATTCCAGTCTCCTTGCTGGCTGCCTGCATTCCTGGGCTCCTGGCTCTTCCTCCACCTTCAGACCCAACAGGGCAGAATTTTGAAAGTCTCTCCAACACCAACTCTTTTGCCTTCCTCATCAACATTTGGAAGTCCATTGTGATTACCTTAGTCCCTTGTGGACAATCATAGCGAATCTTTTTTTCTCTCTCTCTCTTTTGTCTTCTTATTTATTTTTAATTTGTCTTAAAACATTTTTGGTTTAACTGTAATTAACATAAAGTGTTTTATTCACTTCAGGTGTATAATATAATGCTTCAGCAATTTTTAAAATTCTCAGTATTCATTAAGTATACTCATTTTTAAAAAAGATTTTATTGATTTATTTGACAGAGAGTGCAAGAGAGCACAGGCAGGGGGAAGGGCAGAGGGAGAAGGAAAAGTAGGCTCCTCATTGATAGGGACTGTGACCCCGACCCTGTTGTAGGACTTGATCCCAGGACCTGGGGATCATGATCTGAGCTGAAGGAAGACTCAACTGACTGAGCCATCCAGGTGCCCCAGTATACTCTTGTTTTTTTAAGTTTTTATTTAAATTCAAGTTAGTTCTGCTTCATTTTGTCCCTACAATTTTTAAAATAAACTGTTTCTCTCTCTCTCTCTCTCTCTCTCTCTCTCTCTCTCTCACACACACACACACACACACACAATTCAAATTATTTGACAAACAGTGAAATATTAGGTTCAGATGTACAATTTAGAGATTCAACACTTCCTTACATTACCCTGTGGTCATCACAGCAAGTGTGCTCCTCAATCCCAATGACCTCTCTCACCCACTTCTTATTTTATTTTATTTTTAAGTAGGCTCCATGCCCAGTTCAGAACCTAACATGGGGCTTGAACTCACTACCCTGAGATCAAGACCTAAGCTGACATCAAGGGTCTTAGGCTTGACTGACTGAGCCATCCAGGTGCCCCTTAACCGTTTTTAACTGCACAGCTCGGTGGGATGAAACACATTCACAGTGATGTGTGCTGGCACCACCTTCCATCTCCAGAAAGCTTTGCATCTGGTGAACCTCATATATTTAACAAAATATTTTATGTATTAAGATGACACAACAACACTTAATTTATCATAAAGCATTGAACTCTTAACTGTTTTGGCAAAAGTGTCATGGAAGGCAAAAGTGTAGTCCTCATGGTTTTGTTTTTTTTTTTAAAGATTTTATTTATTTATTTTTCAGAGACAGAGGGAGAGCGAGCGAGCACAGGCAGAGTGGCAGGAAGAGGCAGAGGGAGAAGCAGGCTCCCCGCCGAGCAAGGAGCCCGATGTGGGACTCGATCCCAGAACGCCGTGATCATGACCTGAGCCGAAGGCAGCCGCTTAACCAACTGAGCCACCCAGGCGTCTCTCATGGTTTTATTCCAAAAGATACAGTTCCTCACCTCCTGAAAGGGAGAATAGTAGTCGTCTGGAGATTCCAGTGCTGTGCCCACACCATGATCCAAGGAGCCTAGTAAAGGAATCCCCTTCACTCTTAGATTTGGAGAAATCTTGAACTCTGGGTTGGGATAAGGTGCTAGAAGGTTAGCTCTGTGGGAGGCAGGTGAGTTCAGGGAAGAGGAATAACTAGATTCTCCTGACTGGTAAGCTGGTGCCTTGGGAACAGGAAACTAGGAAAGAAATTCCTATCTGTGCAGACCAATGTCCTATGGGAGATGATGGGCCCAGGGGTTGGAGAAACAGGAGGGAAATATATCTAAGGAGCAGGTAGGGAGCTGTAAATATCTCTTCTGCTGTTGTCCCTCAGCAGGTGCAGCCTTGGGCTGAGAGGGACATGGGGTTTCTTCTGGAATCCTAAGTCTGGGTAGAAGACTCCTGCTGCATTGTTTGAAAACAGAGCCTAATATCCATCATCAATCATCGAGGGAGGAATTTGAACTTCCACACAGACACCCTCATGCAGGTGAGTCCGGAAACCCAGCAGATACTGGAAGAAAGGGCCAGTGTAAGGGTAATAATAATAATAATAATAATAGGGTAAGAATATTTACCTGAATCCACCTGAGGCAATCTACCCTAGCCCAGCACTGGGCTATCACTGTTGCTGTAGCCTTGCTTGACTAAATAATTAGTATGTTTTTATGATTTTAAAAAGAAAAGTGAACATTGAAATCAGCAATGTAGGGGGATTGTTGGGGATTAACGAGTGCTGATGGAAGAGTTGTGATGGGTGGCAGAGAGTGGTCTCATCAATGTAGAACACCAGCCCAAGAATCTTTGCAATTAAGGAGAATAGAAATGTAGGGTATTAGCTACAAATGGGATATGCACTCAAGGGACAGCATTTATTTTATTCTTTTGGAGCCAGGGATAATTTGAGTGTGTCCAGATATTGATGAATGATACAGACCAATGGATCATGAGACATACATTTCACAGTGCCCTTTTTCATGCTGGCCATTCCAATCAATTATTTTTTTAATTTAATAGGTGAAAGGGGATATACTAAAAAAGCTTGACATTGCAATTATTTCCTTACTGGTGAGAATGAGTACATTTGTGGGTGTCTTCATACACTTTTATACAAGTTCTTGCATATAATCTTATGTCATTGTAAATAGTCTTTAACTCTGGTACAATGTTTTTTGCTTTGGTTTTGTTTTTGGTAGCTTTTTTCCCTCCATAGTACCTTACAGTTTTGTCTGCATCAACCAGTATAATGATAATTCATTATTTCAGTGATTGCATAATATTTCAGGCTGTGGCTGAGTCATTCACACTTTTGAGGATTTTTCATATTCTTTCTCATTAAATTGCTATTATATCAATTATATAAAAATATTTTGAGATTGAGTTAAAATGCTGATTCTCCACTGGGGGCAATTTTCTCCTCCCAGGGACATTGAGCAATGTCTAGAGACTTTAGACTATTAGATAGGGAATGTGTCACTAGAGACCATGCATGCTCCAAATCTAAGCATCCTACAGTACTTAAGATAATATCCTCTAGATTAATCTAGATTCATCCATGTTGTTGCAAATGGCAAGATCTCATTTGTACCTCTTAATACCATTTATCTACTCCCTCAGTGCCTACCCTCTGGCAAATACCAGTTTTCTCTTTGTATTTGTATTTCTTTGTATTTGCTCTGTTTTTTTTTTTTTTTTTTTTTTAGATTACACATATAAACAAGATCATAGGGTATTTGTCTTTGTCTGATTTATTTCACTTAATATACCTCTGGATCCATCCATGTTGTTTCTAAAAGCAAGATCTCATTCTTTTATATGGCTGTATTCTCCTGTATATATACATACAAACCAATCGTCTTTATCCATTCATCTGTCACTGGACCCTTGGCTGCTTCCATATCTTGGCTATTGTAAACAATGCTGAAATAAACATTCAGTGTATATATATTTTCAAATTAGTGTTTTTGTCTTCTTTGGGAAGCAGCATTACTTGACCATGAGGTGGTTTGACTTTTAATTTTTTGAGGAACCTCCATACTGTTTTCCACAGTAGCTGAACCAGTTTGCATTCCCACCAACAGTGCATGAGTCTTCCCTCTTCTCCATATCTTTACCAACACTTGTTATTTCTTATCTTTTGTATTAGCCATTCTGACTGGTGTGAGGTGATAGTCTCAAACTTTTGGATGTCATGTAAATGCAATTATTTTATTTCCTTTTCAGATGTTCTCTGTTCATATGTAGAAATGCAACTGATTTTTTGAGGGTTGGCTTTGTATCCAGTGACTTGGCTAAATTAATTTATTAGTTCTATTAGTGTTTTTGTGGCAACTTTAGGATTCTCTACGTATAAGATCATACTGTCTGCACACATAAGTTTATTTCTTCCTCTCCCTTTTGTATGCCTTTTATTTCTTTTTCTTTAATTGCTCTGGGTAGAACTTTCAGTTTTATGTTGATTTGAACCTGTGAAACTGAGCATCCTTGTCTTGTTCTGATCAAAGAGGAAAAATGTTCATTGTATTCCCATTGAGTATCATGTTTGTTGTGGGTTTTCATAAATGGCTTTATGTTGAGAAAGTTTCCTTCTGTACCTAATTTTTAGTGTTTTTATCATGTTCCATACATAAATAAAACATTAATTTCTTGAGTGCAGAATATAAACAATAATGCACCTGCCAGGTTAATAATGCATGATTGTGTCATGTTCTTTTTCTCTTATTTTGCTGGCCACATCAATGACATGGAACTAGAGAATGATACACAAACTTCAGAATTTATTCTTCTGGGGCTTTCAGAGGAACCAGATTTGCAGCCCTTCCTCTTTGGGATTTTCCACTCCATGTACCTGGTCACCATACTTGGAAACCAGCTTATCATCCTGGCCATCAGATCTGACTCCCACCTCTCCACCCCCATGTAATTCTTCCTTGTCAGCTTGTCCTTTGTAAACATCTGTTTCACCTCCACCTCCATCCTCAAAATGCTGTGGAACATCCAGACTCAGAGCCAAGTCATAACTTATGTAGGCCGCATCATGCAGATGAACTTTTTCATAATTTTTTTAGATTTGGACAACTTTCTTCTGACTGTGATGGCCTATGACCGTTTTGTGACCATCTGTCACCCCTTGCACTACATGGTCATCATGAACCCCCAGCTCTGTGGACTTCTGGTTGTGGTGTCCTGGATCATACACATCCTTCATTCCTTGTTAGAAAACTTAATGGTGTTGTGGCTGTCTTTCTTCACAGTCTTGGAAATTCCCCATTTTTTCTGTGAACTCAATCAGATGATCCAACTTGTCTGTTCTGATACCTTTCTGAATAACGCAGTGATTTATTTTGGAGCTATCCTGCTGGGTGTTGGTCTTCTTGTTGGGATCCTTTACTTTTATTTTAAGATATTTTTCTCCATATATCAGATCTCATCAGCTGAAGGAAAGTACAAAGCATTTTCTACCTGTGCATCTCACCTCTCAGTTGTCTTTTTTTTATTCATGTATTTAATTAATTAATTAATTAATTTACTTATTTATTTTTTATTTCATTTCTTTTTTTTTTCATTTCTTTTCAGCATAACAGAATTCATAGTTTTACAACACACCCAGTGCTCCATGCAATGCGTGCCCTCCATAATACCCACCACCTGGCTCCCCCAACCTCCCACCCCCCACCCCTTCAGAACCCTCAGGTTGTTTTTCAAAGTCCATAGTCTCTCATGGTTCATCTCCCCCCCAATTTCCCTCAACTCCCTTCTCTCCATCTCCCCATGTCCTCCGTGTTATTTGTTATGCTCCGCAAATAAGTGAAAACATATGATAATTGACTCTCTCTGCTTGACTTATTTCACTCAGCATAATCTCTTCCAGTCCCGTGCATGTTGCTACAAAAGTTGGGTATTCATCCTTTCTGATGGAGGCATAATACTCCATAGTGGATGGACCACATCTTCTTTATCCATTCGTCCGTGGAAGGGCATCTTGGTTCTTTCCACAGTTTGGCGACCGTGTCTCAGGAGTCTTTTATTTTATTATTTGAGTCTGGGAGTGTACCTTAGCTCTGCTGCTACCCAGAGCTCCCATTCAAGTGCAGTGGCCTCAGTGATGTACAAAGTGGTCACTCCCGTGCTGAACCCCTTCATCTACAGCCTAAAGAACAAAGACATAAAGGAGGCTCTAAATGTACTTTTCAGGCTGAAGGCCTTAAAGGACCATTTTTAAAGAAATATCTGTGATTGCAGCCTTAATGCTTAACAGCCAGAAATTGTGATTCTTTAATCAGATAATGATGAATGAGCTTAATCCCTCTATTTATATCCTAGAGTTTCAAGTTTTTCTGAAGTTCGACTGCTTTATTAAACTTTCTGCTCCTTCTGATAACCAACATTTTTTCCTGTTTTTTTTTCTTAATTTCCAAAGTTTGTTCAACCTTGAATCAGAAACAATTTAGGGATTCATATATGCCTCATAGGGTGATGAACTGTCATAGTTTGATGAAATAAACTACATTTGGCAATTGAGGCCATTTTTTACATTATTGTAGAGGAAATTCTGAGATCACGGTTTTTCACTCTGTGTCTGCCATTCCTTTCTACTTTATTACCTTAAATTTTCTTCCTGATAATATAGACTTTAACCTACTCGTTTGTTTTGTAGCTAGTCATGATGCTTCATGATTCTCAAGAGGATCTTGTTCTCTTCTCAGCTCAGCATGCACAGTATCTCAGGTACAGAATAGTAAGGCAAAAATTGCTTATGCAAACACCCTTCAAGGGGCACCTGGGTGGCTCAGTCATGATTCTGGGGTACTGGGATCACGTCTCACATCGGGCTCCCCCTGCTCTGTGGAGAGCCTGTTTCTCCCTCTCCTTCTGCCTGCTACTCCCCATCTTGTGCTTTCTCTCTCTGTGTCAAATAAATAAATAAATAAAATATTAAACAAAACAAAACAAAACAAAAAACAAAAACACCCTTCAAGTGTAATCTACAGGAAGATAAATTTGCATAAATGAAGCGACTAAATGTGGACTCAGTATCAGAGAAGTCCTGAAATATGATGAAGTAAAATTTTCTATCACACCATATTTTATTGCAGAGAACCTGCCTTCAGTGTGTCCATCTACTCATTTACTCAAGTGTTGGATATTTGGTGTCCATGTTTAAAGGGTTTTTTTTAACTGGAGTGAAGAATTTGGTGGCAGATTTTATATTATTTAATTGGATGATTTACTTTTTCATTTGAATATTTCCAGTGACATTGTTGTCTCTGGACTACCTACAAATATTACTCCCTCTATTGCCCTAAACTTAAATTCTTTCCTTTTAGAAATGTTGTCATAAATGTTATATTATGAGTGAACAATAAGTGTATTTACTCTGTCATTAATTTCTTTGTTATGTTATAAACTCTCTTCAATCCTATGATCTAAGGTGACTCAGAAAAGAGCTGGAATTTCTGTTCATAAATATCTGGGAATGAAAACTTGTGACTAAAGGTCCCACGAGTTATTCCTGCAAAGACATACAGGTCTTTCCAACTTCTACCAGTTATCTGGAACAGAATCTCAAAGGTAATCACTTTTTAGTACAGTTATCTGAAATAAATATGAATAACCAGGCCATTATGCATACTTCTATCAAATATCAGAACAAATGTCAAAAATAAGAAGCAGTAGATTATTCTTAATATTATCAGTTCTGTTTACATTGATTATATATAATTAAATTAAGTATATATTAAATTAAATATTATAAATAAATAATATAAATTAAATTAAATATATATGTATATGTATGTGTATATATATGTATATACATACATATATATATATATATATATATATAATTGTATGGGAGTCTATGATGGAAAAGTCTTTATGTCTCTGCCAGTATCTTCATGAGTGTGCGGTCAGCTGTGGGCCTGCTGGGAATGCTCTGCTAATCCTGGCCATGTTCTCACATCTGGGATGCTTGCTGGTGGCATGCTGGTTTAGTTTGGCCATTGTGAGGGCAACTGGGTTCTGCTTTACATTATTTCTCCTTCTACAGCAGGCTATCCTAGATTTGTTTACATGGCAGAGGCAGGGTTAAAAGAGAGCAGCAGAAACACACCAACCCCCCTTGAAACACAGTCATTTCAGCATACATTATTAGGCAAGGCAAATAAAATGCTATGTTCAGTCCAGATTCAAAGGTGGAAAAAATATATTCTTCCTCTCAATGTGAGGAGCTTCACAGTCACATTGTAAAGTACATAGATGCAGAGATAAGTGGTGAATGGGGGCCATCTCTGCAAAAGGTCTACTACAAGTGTCATTATCAATTCTATATAGTTTTATTGGTGCAAGACATCAAATCAACATACAGAAAAATATAGTACAGTACAACATAGTAATTCAACAATTCTACACATGACTAGGGACTTATCATGATGAGTGTGTTCTCAAGGGTTGAGTCTGCAGGATTTTAATATTTAGTTCCTATCATCTGTAAATAAAGACAATTTTACCTCTTCCTTCCTTTATTTCTCTCTTTTTTCCTTTCCTTTACTTCCTTCCTTCTTTTCTTCCTTCCTCTCTTTCTTTTTCTTTCTTTCTTTTTTCCTTTTTTTCTCTTTCTCTCTCCTTCTTTCCTTCCTTCCTTCCTTCCTTCCTTCCTTCCTTCCTTCCTGCTTTGTTGAAGATTATTTGATCATAGAGTTGAGGGTCCATGTCTGGGCTCTCTACTCTGTTCCATTGCCTCCATCAGAAAGGATGAATACCCAACTTTTGTAGCAACATGGACGGGACTGGAAGAGATTATGCTGAGTGAAATAAGTCAAGCAGAGAGAGTCAATTATCATATGGTTTCACTTATTTGCAGAGCATAACAAATAACACAGAGGACATGGGGAGATGGAGAGAAGAAGGGAGTTGAGGGAAATTGGAAGGGGAGATGAACCATGAGAGACTATGGACTCTGAAAAACAACGTGAGGGTTTTGAAGGGGCGAGGGGTGGGAGGTTGGGGGAGCCAGGTGGTGGGAATTATGGAGGGCACGCATTGCATGGAGCACTGGGTGTGGTGCAAAAACTATGAATTCTGTTACACTGAAAAGAAAATAAAAAGGATGCCATGAAGATGACTTCAGTGATACAATAGTTCTTTGCTCCAGCAATTGTTGAGTTATATAGGAGGTCCTGGTCTCTCTGAGTCATCTGGAAAGAAAAATCTTTTATTTATTTGATCTTTTCTTAGACTAGGAATAGTGATCTAAAGGTAAGGGATGAAGGAATATTACCTTTGGAAAAAAGCCTGACCCTCTGGAGTAGACAGAGGAAGTGAGGACATGTGGAGCAGAGCCCACTTGTCCAAGTCAAGGCAACCCTAGGCCAGCCATAGATAGCTAGCCAGGCCCCAATTATATTAGAATGCTCCCCAAGCCGAAACACAGCTGACTCAAGAATCTTGAGGAGATCAACAGATATTAGAACAACTCTTCACCATAAAATTCCATTTGATCCTAAAACCATTAAAGCAGGCCATTTCCTTTCAGGATGACTTGCTATGCAGCAACATTCATGATTATCGGTTATTCCCATTTATTTTGTAAAACTGTTAAAAGTGACTCTAATGATGGAGAGGAGAAGGGAGTTGAGGGAAATTGGGGGGGAGATGAACCATGAGAGAATATGGACTCTGAAAAACAACCTGAGGGTTTTGAAGGGGCAGGGGTGGGAGGTTGGGGGAGCCAGGTGGTGGGTATTATGGAGGGCACGCATTGCATGGAGCACTGGGTGTGGTGTAAAGCTATGAATTCTGTTACGCTGAAAAGAAATTTAAAAAATTCTCACAAAAAAAGAAAATAAAGCTATTTCAACCTTTAAAAAAAGTGACTCTAATGAGAATCTTCTTCAGATATCAAGTAGTGTAGGACTTGCATTTTTGTGGAGAAAATATGGAGACCCAGAATCACATAACTAAGCAGAAATTCTCTGTGCCTTGCAGAGATATCTCTTTTTTTCCAGAATTCTTTTTTTTTTATTTCTTTTCAGCGTAACAGTATTCATAGTTCTTGCACCACAAAGAGTGCTCCATGCAATGCATGCCCTCCTTGCAGAGATATCTTGATTTTAGCCCAATGAGACTCATTCTTGGTTTGACTTCCATGACTGGAAGAGTGCAAATTTGTTTCTCTTAAACCCCCAGTGAGGTATTGGTGATACCTCAATTGGTGATACTATTGCTGGTGAGACAGCAATAGTAAATTGGACAAAGAGATTTCTCCAATAAAATTTTCTTTGAAGAGACTGCATTTAAACCTCTCAATTCATTCACTTGGTTTCCTTGAATAAGGGCATTTTTAGTTGAAACTCTACCTGAAGTAGAAGAAAAATCTAAAGTCAGTTTAAAGATCTTCAGCCCTATTAGCTGGCATAGAGAAGAGCTCCTTGCATAAATTTCAATGTGGTTGTGTCTTTGAGGACTATGGTAATTAATATAGGAAAAGTGATTCACTGTTAAAGTTAAAGCTACCTGTTCTATTCTAAAATATTTTGTCTATATTTCACCATTCCTAAAATATCTTGTGAAGGCAAAAGTTCTTTATTTTCATTTCTTTAGGCTCTAAGTTTCTCTCAAGCTCTCTTTCAACACAATAGACAGGTATAATGAGTTATAGTAAGTATTAGGAGTACTCTGCATGTATGTGTGTGTGTATATATATATATATGTGTGTGTATATATATATATATGCATGTGAGTGTGTTTGAACAAAATATGTACACATACACATACATTTAAATACACACAACCCTTACTCTTGAACATACTTTGGTGAACAAAGTACTTCCACACATTTCATTTTTTCTCACAATACCCCTTAAAGTCATGTTCATGTTTATGATTCCACATTGTGTTCCCAAGAAAATGGGGACTTAAGGGATTACATCCTAACAATTGTATAGCAAAACAGTTAGAACTTACTGTGCACCGTCTTGATTCCTATGGAAATGGAATCATTGCACATGTACTGGTGATTTTTCAAGATTCTTTTAATTTCTAAAGTTGTACAAGTTAAATATGTACTGTTTATCATATGTAATAATGCTCTAATGTATTAATTAAAATTTCAAATCCTAGGATGCATTACTCAGGGTCAGATCTGGAGCATAGTTAGCTGAGTCACACCTATCAGGGTGGGAAAGTTGTCTTCCAACCCTGAAAAAGCAAGGGTTCATATAATGTAATTCATATAATTATATTCATTATAATTATATTCACATTATATATATTATATGTATGTCCATATGATATATGATTATATATATTCATATTATATATATTCAATATAATTATATAATTGATATTATTAAATTAAGACAATTCTCATTTGATAAACTTGTTGGGGGTTTTTGATACCTAGAAGATTAGTTTACACATATAAAAAGAGTAAAATGACCTATATTGTTCAAGACAGATGAGCACTACAGCCACACACCTCATGGGTAAGTTTTAGAAACACAAAGTAGAGATTCACACCTGACTAAGGACTCATGAGGAGCTCTGTAGAGATGACAACTCCCTATCCTTCCATTTTCATCAACAGTAAAGGCATTATATTATATCATTTTATTTTATGCTTTGTACACAGCAAAGTTCTGTTACTCAAAAGTAGCCTTCATGATTATTCTGTTCAAGTTTATCACATGTCACTGTATTAAAAAAATGAATCCACTGAGAACTCTTTTAGGTAACATGGAAAGGCTGAAAGGACATGTATGTATGCACAAAACTTGTGACTCTGAATCACACCTGGACAGGATTCCAAACTTGCTGGTGAGCCATCCTGTGGTTAGGAGGATCATACATAGTGGATAATACTGATGCTGTTTGTTCACTGCCCCTTTCAGAGTTACATAAAAAATTTCAAATAGTGGGAGATATTTTGTTTAGAGAAATAGAAGGAATCATATTTGTATTTCACACTGGAAATTTTCAACAAGAAACCAGAAAATAATTTAATAAAACCAGTCTTTCATCATAAAGAATACACCTTACAAATGGACCCTGATATTCAATAATTCAATAGGTAGAGGAAGTGTGAGAAATAAATATTTTGCATAACAATAAATGTATACTTTAATATTTTGTTTCATCATCCTTAAAGTCAACTTTGACTCTAGGCCATATTATGTCAATCTATTTTTTCCCATATTTGTGTTGCTGTGTAGATTCTACTTGGAGACATGTATTTTATTCTTATTTATTTTGCTAGTGACTATGGCAGGCATGGTGGCAACAAGCTCTGTAACAACAGGATCCTAGTGTATAGCAAAATACCCATGATCAGCTGTAACATCCAGTATGTCAAAAGTCTGCATTCTCAGGAACAGCAGTTAAAGTAGTGATATACAAAGGAATGATGGAAAGGGAAGCACAGTCTCAGATTTTTCTGTTATAAACTTATATAAATAGCTATTGTGGCCAAGAGTACATTTTCCATAAGAGTAATGTTCAGTCAATCAGAAGAAAAAATACTCACCCTTATATATTTTATTTGTGAAGAAATTATTCTCAGTAGATCCATGTAGTCACTTGAAATAATTGAGAATGTCCAAAAATTTCACATCCACAGTTAGGAAAAATATTAGGAAAGTAGGAAAATGATGAAGGGAAAATCTCTTGGATATAAGATATATCATAAAGCTTAATAAAGTGAGTTATATAAGTACAGAGGTCAAAAATAAAAAAAATAGAAATTTCAGGGAAAAAATAAAGGCATGTTCTACTTAAATAATCAGATCAAGATATCTCAACATTTGGCTAAGGCATTGGGCACTGCAACCACGGGCAATTCTTCAGTCCCAGGACATTTGTCCCTTTTAGAACTGCCATCCCAGAGAATCTCATCAGTGCCTCCTTTATGTTTTTGTTCCTCAGGCTGTAGATAAAGGGGTTAAGCATGGGTGTGACCACAGCATACATCACTGAGGCTATTATACTTGCCTGGGAGCTCTGGGGAGTAGCAGAGCTAAGGTACACTCCCAGGCTTGTACCATAAAATAAGGAGACAACTGAGATGTGAGATGCACAGGTGGAAAATGCTTTATACTTGCCTTGAGCTGATGACATTGCACATATGGAGCAAACAATCTGAGAGTAAGAGTAAAGGATCCCAAGAAAGGGACCACCACCCAGCAACATAGCTGCAAAATACATCACCATGTTATTGATAAAGGTGTCAGAACAAGCAAGTTGTATTATCAGATTGAGTTCACAGAAAAAGTGGGGGATTTCCACCTCTGTACAGAAGGACAGCCGCAACACCATGTAAGTGTGTAGTAAGGAATGAAAGACACTGATGATCCAGGACACGAGAACCAGCAGTCCACAGAGCAGGGGGTTCATGATGACTGTGTAGTGCAGGGGGTGACAGATGGCCACAAAGCGGTCATAGGCCATCACACTTAAGAGAAGGATATCCAACATAGCAAAGAGTGTGAAAAAGTACATCTGAGTAATGCAGCCTGCATAGGTGATTGCTTTACTCTGAGTCTCAATATTCTGAAGCATCTTGGGGATGGTAGTGGAGGTGGAACAGATGTCTACAAAGGACAGGTTGGCGAGGAAGAAGTACATGGGCGTGTGGAGGTGAGAGTCAGAACCTACAGCCAGAATGAGGAGCAGGTTTCCAAACACAGTGATCAGGTACATGGAGAGGAAAAGCCCAAATATGAGGGGCTGCAGTTGTGGCTCTTTTGAAAATCCCAGAAGAAGAAATGCTGAAATTTGTGTATCATTGATTGGCTCCATATGGTGGAGGTGACTACTAGCCCAGGGGAATAGAACATGAATAATTTTGACCCAAATGGGTGTTCCTCACATTGTGGAAATGTTACAATAGATATTTTCTAGTCAGAAACTAATTTCAATATTTTGTGAATGGGTCTGGACCTCTTGAAGTTATACCTGTTTCCTCTCTGATTAGAAACTTCCATCCTGACATCAGATGTTCCCCAAAGATCAGGTATTGCATGGTTTGAATAAGAAATTATTTCAGGCAGGGGCACCTGGGTGACTCAGTGGGTTAAGCCTTTGCCTTCGGCTCAGGTCATGATCCCAGGGTCCTGGGATGGAGCCCCGCATCGGGCTCTGTGCTCAGCAGGGAGCCTGCTTCCCCATCTCTCTCTCTCCGCTTGTCTCTCTGCCTACCTGTGATCTCTGTCTGTCAAATAAATAAAAAAAGAAAGAAATTATTTCATGCATTTGAGGAATATATAGTGTCAGCCATGTTTCCAGTATTTCCTAGTCATAAAGTAGAGGGTGCTGAAAAACAAAAGTCCCTAAAATTCAGTGATGCTGAAAGGATAGAAGCAGATATAAAGATGAAATAATCCTGGGATGGGGACAGATGCTATGAAGAACACAGAAGTAGTCTAAGGAGAGAGTGGATGTGTGTTAGGTTGGGTGTTCAGTCAAGACTGGCTAAGAAGGTGACATTTGAACAGAGACCTCATGGAAGAGAGGGTGGATGATTGGAGGTCTTCCTGGAAGAAGAAACATCTGGTGCAAAGTCCCTGAGGAAGTGCTTCTGTCAAAAAATCAAGGGTCAGAAGGGAGCCATTGAGAGGAAAGGACAAAAGGAAGAGTGAAAAGTGGTGGCAGTGAATTTCAAAGAATCATGTGGCCTCATAGCTGCTTAAATTTCAAGACACAGGGACTTCCTCATCCACACTATGTACCTCTTGGACTTCATGAATCTGGTTGCAGTAGCGTCCTGTCAATTGAACACACCCCTCCTTAGTATCATCTGCTGATCGTGTTTGGCATGTGTATTAAAAGGGTCACCTTGAACTGATGATATTGCACATATGGAGGAAACAATCTTAGAGTAAGAGTAAAGGATCCCAAATAGCAGAATCCATGTATCTCTGTTCTGAGGACCATTCTTGCTCATTGGGATGCCCCCACATGTGTGTGCACACACACACACACACACACACACACTGTCACACATACACACTGTTACATACACACAACTGCAAACCATGTCTTCCCAAAGGGTATTACTTCTATGTCCTTCTCTCCTCCCCCCATCCTCCCTCAACACCCTGTTTAGGATATGAATGCATACACATCAAATTACCTTTCTCATAAGGAATGTAGAAATAGTACTCAGAAATTCCTATTCATAGCTTCCCAGGAACAACTCATCTTGGGGCACCATTTTTGAATGGCCACTTTCTCACCTGTGTATAAAGGAACAAAAAAAAAAGTGTTCAATAAACAGAATGAGAGAGAGGGACAGGGAGAGAGGAACATAAATAAATTGACATAAAGGGAGTGAAAAATAAAATAAGACAAAGACGGAGAGGGATTAAAACTATAAGAGATGGAAATGGGGGGGAGCAAACCATAAAAGACTTAATTTTAGGACACAAACTGAGGGTTGAAGGAGGGCAGGTGGATGGTGGGGTGGGGTAACATGGTGATGGGTCTTAAGGAAGGTCCTTGATATAATGATGACTGGGTGTTACAAGCAATTGATGAATCACTAAATTCTACCTCAGGAAATAATTATATAGTATATGTTAATTAAATGAATTTAAATGCAAATAGATTAATGTAAATTATATTAAAAAATAAAATTATATAATAAGCTCAGTCATCCTAAGAGAATGTGAGGAAGGAAATCTTCTCTGGTGTTGGTGGCTAGTGATGATGAACATTTTTTCACGTGTCTGATAGCCATTTGTATGTCTTCATTGGAGAAGTGTCTGTTCATGTTGGTGGCATCCAATCCTAGTTTTATCCCATTTATACCCAGCAAAAATAATAAAAGCAAAAATGAATTTGTTCACAATATAAAGTAGTGACATCCTTATGGTGTGAAATACCTTAGAGATTGAATATCACAAGAGAAAAACAAATAAGGAGAATAAACCAACACATCAAAAATTTGGGCATTTTTATTACCAGATTTCAGATAAGATACCTTAGACTTTTTTTCTATGCCTTTTCCATATTCATTTGACCAATTGTTTTTTTATTTGGGCTAATAGAGGATGAGGTGAGCACTTTACCACTTTTCTTATGTGACATGTTTATTCTTTATTTGCTTTCTTAGCCTTTTGGTTTTAGTCATTTTCTTGACAAGTCTTTTGAGGATCACCTCTCACAGTTCTGTTTCTTGTCCAGCATGGAAAGGCCTCCCCAGACTCTGTAAAATCCTACACACACCATGCCATCTATCCTCTTACTCTGAATACTCTTAATGTGACTTATCCAAGGACATTATTTCATCCTCACATTTATCTCACTGCACTCTTGTCTTTCACTCTGATGTAAGGACCAAAGGACCTGGGACTTCATCAGTGCTGTTCATGTTTTCCTTTATGGGTGTAGATGTATATGCACTTAAAAAGAAACAAATTCAAGAAACTGAGACATTATGAAATATAAAGAATGACACAAAATCAAACCAGCTTAAAGGGAGCAGTTTCAATACAACTCTATTCAACAACATTGAAGGGAGTTCAGAGAACTAACTGAAACATAATCTACAGGAGCAGTAATTTCATAAAATTGACATGGACAAATAAAAAAATTTCCCATGACATTGAAATAAAAGCTTATTACATATAAAGTTTTTTATAAATGTTTGGAACATAGGGGCGCTTGGGTGGCTCATTTGGTTAAGCAGCTGCCTGCAGCTCAGGTCACGATCCCAGGGTCCTAGGATTGAGCCCCCCCTTCAGGCTCCCTGCTCAGTGGAGAACCTGCCTCTCTCTCTCTCCCTCTTACTCCTGCTTGCCTACTTGTGCTCTCACTCTCTATCTCTCTGTCAACAAATAAATAAAATCTTAAAAAAAAAGAAATTTTTGGAACATAGATTCTCTTTTAGTTTATGTTGAATGAATCAGGAACTATGTCTCAGTATATATGAACATTTAGTATATGATAAAGGTGCATTTGGATTTAGTTTGAAAAGATTGGATTGTTGATGTAAGTTGGCACAGATAGCTTTCTACATGGAAGGAAGTGCAGTCGTCCCTTATCTCTCATATATCACAAAAATCAGGAGTAAACCCTCAGTTTAGGAGTAACCATTCCATCTTAGATGCACATCTAGAAAATACATATAAAATCCACAGTTGGGCAAACCATCATAATTGAGGCAAAAAACTCAGAAATAAGAAGACTGAAATATTTAACTAAATAAAATGTGAAAATATTTTATGGCCAAAAATATTTAACTAAAAATCAATAGAGCCTTTCAATATTTGAAAGGCTGATAATTATAGATAAATAGGCATATATCTATGGGCACACAATAATAATAGACAAATAAACCTGATGATCAAATATAGGAATATTTGCTTGAGATCACTAATAGTTTGAAAACTCAAGAAAGAAATCTCTTCCACAGCTCTCACCCTGAGAAAACACTCTAGGGATATCAAATTTGTTGGGTTGGAACCCTTAAACAAGTAACAAAGGAGTACTTTCCAATTTTGTTGTCAGAATTGTGAAGTGTTAAAATGTGTTGGGGAGGCTGAGTACCTGGCTGGCTCAGTTGTTAGAGCATGGGACACTTGAGGTTGGGGTTTTGAGTTCAAGCCCCATGTTGAGTGTAGAGATTACTTAAAATTAAAAGAAAAATACAAATAAGGGGGGAGACAAGATGGCGGGGAACTAGGAGGATGCTCTGGTTCAACCTGTCCCCTAAAGTGAGCTGATTACCTACCAAGGAACTCCGATCACTCATGAAATCAGCCTGAGATAAAAATTCTACTCGTCAGGATCTCTACGGGGGCAGAAGACACCAGTGGGCAGGTAAAGCCTAGCAGGAACACCGGACTGGTATCGGAAGATAAACAAAAGGGGGAGGGAGCCACCAGAGGAGACGCATTGGGAAGTAATACCCCAATACGAGAGTCCCCTAAGACTGGGGACCAGCATTAACTTGAAGACAGATAAAAAGCACTCAAAAAGAGAAAAGATCATAGGGTGAAATTGTGGGAATTGGAACTGTTAGGGACAGGGGATTAAGTCCCCCACGGAGGCCAGACGTGGCTGGCGCTGAGCCAGAGAGAGTACAGCAGAGAAACCAGGTCCTGGTCGCTGAGCTGCGAGGAGACCTCCTAGGGGCGTTTGGCGTGTGGCAGGGGTTGGGACCCTCCCGGAGCAGAAGCAGACTTTTGCAGTCCCCACGACTGTGCCGCGCCGCGCTAGCGGAGCCTGAGACGCGCTCCACCCCCTCCCCTGAGAGAGGCGCGCGGGCACCAGCGGGGGCTCTAGGACCCAGAAGTCTGACTGCTCCCAGCTCGGGACAGCGGGAAAATCTCTGTGTGCCTTCCCCGCTTGGAACCTCTCTGGGGGTCTGGAGCTGCCCAGACAGCTGCCGCTTGTGGTTTTGAGTACAAGCAGGACACACAGGTGTCCCCAGAGATCGCGGCTGGGAACCTGCTCTGCAGCACCCAGAGGGGAACGGACTGGGGCTTCTC
>PISX010025497.1:0-26053 GCA_004024625.1 Mellivora capensis | reverse complement strand
GTGTGGTGCGATCCAGGATGAGCGAGCTCTGATGTCATGGCACCAGGGACATATGCCTGAAGGCTTTTCCACATTGTCAGTAAATACAAGGTTTGTCTTCCCAGGACAAAACACACGTGGAGTGAGGTGAGGGACGTGAGAAATATCCCTCCTGTGTCCCAGCATTGGCCGGGTTCCTGCGCAGTGTGAACCCTCTGCTAATGGCCAGAACAGGAGGGGCTGTGGAAGGATTGCTCACTCATGTTCCTCCCTTCCTGACTCAACGTATGCATTCCAGCCCCTTCCTTCAGGAATGGTTTCTGCGTCTACCTCTGCAAGCCACTCATAGTCGGGTGCAGAGTTACTTTCCGGAATTCAGATAGATCTTTCTACATGGTAGTCTAACACCCACGTCAACTGCTGGTTAAATTTTAGATGTTTCCGTTTCAAAGACTATACTGGTGAGTCGTGTTGAAGCCAGTGACTTTTACAGACACTCAGGAGGTGGCGACTTGAGGTGCATTTCAGCCGATAAATTAAACTATTCAGATTTCTGGTAGGACAGCCCGTATGGTCAGGGTTTTGGAAGACAGGAGATTGTGGTGAATGCTTAGAGTAGCCCATGTCCAGCTGTAGTGTGGAAGGCCAGGGTTCATGACCCTGAAGTTTCCCGTTGACTTGCAGAGAAGCAGACCTTTGAGATGCACCCGTATGGGTATCCCTTCATCCTTTATAATAGGGAACATATTGCCGTGAGCTCCCGGGTCTTCTACACACAGAATGAGTCACGGAACAGTACATGAGAAAGTACTGAAGTGCTGTATGGGGACTAACAGAACAGAGCAAAAGAAGGAAAGAGGGGGAGGGAGAAAGGAATACAAAGAACAAAAAGATAATTCAGGGAAGGAAGGAAGGGAAGGAGGGAGGGAGGGCTTGAAAAAGGGAGAAGAGAAACTGGTAGAGAAGCATTAGGGGAAATAAAAATTTTGAAAGTTGTGAGACAAACATCTGAGAGTTAATATTTGAGCTTGATGACAAAGGAAATAAATGGAGTCCTCTACTCAGGAGCAGAAACCTGTTATAGGGTATTGGTGATGAGAACCTATGGACCAGATAAATATGCGAGAAAAAGAAAGTGAGGATGGGATGCTGGGGAGTTTCAGATGTGCAAACTCAACCACGTCGAGGACTGAAAGAGGCACCATGTGAGGGTTTCAGTGCAAGAATCACAGAAGTGCCCTGTCCTCAGAGGACACAGAATGTGCAGTGGGTTAGGTAGATGGAGTCAGAGGAGTTGACAGAAATGGGCCCATGTTGCAGGGTTGTTTCCACAGGAGCCATACAAGAGACAGGACTGATGTAGGAAAGACATTAGAGTTCAAGGCCAATGGTCAATAAAGAAGTCTTGAGACGGCTTTGCTGGCAGGAGGTGATTTTTATTAAAGAAAAGGGACATGTCCCGTGTGTAGAAAGGGTTGCTTTCCGGGGTCGTGACAGGAAGCTGAGTCTCTGGGATGACATTGGGAGAGGTCAGGAAAAAGGGAGGTTTTACAAGAACATTGCAGGAGGACAGAGGACACCCAGGTTACAGGAGGCTTTGCTCCTGTCAAGTGAAGGTGGTTTTTCCTTCTAGGAAGGCATTAATAGAAAGATGGTGGGGAGCTTCCTGGAGGAATGGTACCTTCCTCCTCTCACAGGTCCTTCTCAAGGGACTGAAGGTTTGAAAAGAAACTCTGTTTTATGGACACTTCCTTCAGCCTCAGCCTCCCTCAGTGTCATGGAGGGGAGGGAGATGTTAGGGCTTCAGGAAACGGAGTTCTGGGTCTCTGGGAGGTCGCTAGCATCTTCCTGGAGAATCATGAGGACTTTTACAAACTGAGGGAGACTCCGGTCTTGCAGAGTTCTGATCTCCATCTGTGGAGAATCTGTTTTTTTCCTTTCCTTAGCTTTAGGGCAGTAAGAGCGCCTGAGGAATGTCCCCCATATCACATGTTGGGGGGTGGTGTGGCGTGCCCGCTCCTGCTTGGTGCTCAGCTAGCCTTCTCATCCCTCCTCGTGTGCCCCTGTCCAGTTTAGAGCCTTGTGTGGTTAAGGTTGTTGAAGGAGGACATTCTAATCTTCTGTAACTTCTTCCTGCTGAATCAGGGTGTAGAGCTGTCCCTACCTGTGGGTCGTTCCTGGTCAGCTAGGGGAGACCCAGCTGGGGGAGGCCCCTGTTATCAGAGTTGTAAAAGGAAGAGGCCACTGAGTGCAGGGGAGAACTTGTGACTGGACCTTCCTGAGTGGGAAGGACCATCTGTCCTCTGGAAGTTACTGCAGTGAAGGGTTCCTGGCAGCACCTGCAGAGACGGGGCGGGGGGTGGAAACAACACAACGGGGTTAGAAGAAGAAAGAGAAGGAGAATCCCCATGGATAGTCCTTTGATAGTGGGTGAGAACCCTCCCCCAGGCCAAGAGTTGAGCCAATCCTTAAAGAGAGAGATCCTTGGAAGTGCAGATTTGAGCAGTGGTGTCTGTTAGGAACCCAGAAATCTCTTTGTGATCGTGGGGAATGTACGCACAGCATTGTGTCTTTAGATTGGCACAGGCTCCACCTTGTGTAGCAGTTACAACATCTGAAGCCTTTGTGTTTTGTAGAACTACTTTATGCATTGGGATCATTCCTGTATTTCATTGAGAAATCCTGTTCGGGGTGACATATAGGGCCTTGACTGTGTACTCATTAAGGACTTCCCCATGCGCCATGACACCATCCATTCCCAAAGATGGACAAAGATGGATGCTAGGTGGCCACTCAATGGAACAGAACACATGTGCACCATTGCTTGAAATGGGGAAGGCTGGCTGGGTCACTGATGGTTTTCATAATATGCCATGCATCTAGGCCCACCCCAAGTGTCCAGTGGCCTCTGGAGCTTGGGAAGCCATGGGCACATGTTAGAGCTTCATGGCCATTGGGTCCCAGCTAGGGGCCCTTATCCAATCCTGAGTCTCCTTGAACCGTAGTCAGGCTTTCAAGGGCTCCTCGGGTTTGCAGGGCCATTCTTGGAAGGTGCAAGCACTTCAGGCCCATATTGGGTAGGGAAGAAGAGACTTTTATGTCAATTGCTTCATGGGCGAAGAGGACGAGGAAAGCCTGTCAGAGTCAGGATAAATACTTGTATGATTTTTTGCCAATTACAACCAACAGGTGGGTACTAGGATCTCTGCTTTGGGGGCAGACATGTTTGCTGACAGGCTTTGGCCTCAGCAGTCTGAGTTCGACTGATGACAGCATACCTGGTTCTACTTACCCCCTTTCCATGAAGCTGTTGCCGTTTCTAAAGCACCTGTCCTCTGCATTTTCATAGGGGCATCTTCAGTCTGGTGGACTTAAGAACCTTTCAAGAGTTTTGAGCCATGGGCGGGTCCAGGCCTAAGGGTCGCTGGGTTTCAAGTTGGGCTGGTTTCAGGTGTTAGTTCAGGTGTATCTGGAAGCGTAAAGTGGTACTTGATAAATCAGCTTCCTATCATAGTTTGGTGGCCTTTGTTCTCTGTGACGCTCTGGAGCAGATGCCAAGTCCTTAGGGTCAGGGGTCATCCCCGTATGAATTGAGAGCTTCCTTTTCCCAGGAGGGCAGTTGGATGCTTAGCTAAAGGCTTTGTTTGCCATTGTACCTGAATAGGGGTGGCTTCTTGGATCCGTAGGACTGGGAGGCAAGAAACCATTCCAAGAAGCCCTTTTTATTGGAAGTCCCGCCAGAAGATCCTCGTTAGTAGGAGTCACTGGTAAGTGGGAGAAAACTTGTCTGCAGATAAGGGCACCCCAAGTGCACCCTCCACTCCAGTTAGAGAGCGGGGCCCTTCATTGTCTCCATAAGTCCCCAGAGAACCTGTGGAGTGGTGTGTGTTCTCTGGCTTTGAGGGAAAGAGTTCCTCATCCCAGCCCCATCCAATTGGTCAAGGTGCTTGTTGAGTTCTACAGTCGTGGGGGAATCAATCGCATGTTCCAGTTGTTGAATTAACCCTGAGCCCACGGGGTCCCGGTATTATGCTCACAGAATAAGAAGCAAGGGGACTGCCTGTCCACAAGCTAATGTGGAAATGTTTCTGAAGGTGACCTCAAGTTGTCTAGCTTAAGTGAGCAACATATGGAAAGGCCACCAGAGTTAGACGTGAATGTCCACACAGGTGGGTTATTGAAACCTACTTTTCCTCTTCAAAAGAACACTCCTCTCCAGAGATAGCCAAGTCAGGGCTCATGTCCTTGGAAAGCAAGCCCTGCTTTCATGCACGTGGCCCAATTATCGACTTAGGCTCAGCAAGGGTAGTGAACGATCCTGAGTGATCGCTTAGAATCTGCATCACTGGGACTTTTCTGAGGAATCTCTAATTGTTGTCTCTCTAGGCCAGAAGCCAAGGGAAGGGCTTCCCATCAGACGTGCCTGGCATACCTGTGGATTTGGGCAGATTCCTTTTCCTGAGGTGCCCAATATATCCTGACGTTCCTACACCTGCCAAGAATTGACATTCTTTACGCTCCTGGTGAGGCAGTGGGTAGTCTGGAGGCAAGGGGTCAGGCCAGCATTCCCAAGGGGCTTGATGGGCGCCGGCTTTCTGAAATTCAGCCTCAGTCCCTTAAAGCCCTTTGGTCCCATCTGGGTCTCTGCCTAGCTGTCTCCATAGGACAGTCCCATCCTAGCCCTGGTCAGATCACCCATGTTTCCAGTGATGCCCCGTTCCAAGGAGAAGAGATTCGTATGAAACATCAGGAAATGATGAGGGTTGCCATGGGAGATGAAATGCTTCCTGAGACCTTTTAACTTGGAGGGCTTAGGTAGAGTCAAACGTGCCATGCTTTAATGTGCTTCCAAAGGAATGTTGGATCCCATTTCTGTATGTCCTATATGTCTAGCATTGCCATCCTTGAGGCCCAAGTTTTATCCGAGGTGCAGCGTGGTGCTTGGGGCCCCAGTTCCTCTGGCGTGGTATCTGGGTGCCCCAGAGTTCGAGCTCAGATAAGGGACAGCCTCTCCTCCCTACATTTATTGCTGCTGCAAAACATACAAGCTGAGCGGGGCCCGTTTTATGGGGCTGCTGCCAGTGTTGAGCCCAGCACTTGTCATGGTCCTGTGCATGGAAGCGACAGGGGCAGTTAAGGGGTGGCACTCTAGGGGAATACAGCTGGGGTGGCTACTGCCCTTAGAGTGAATTCCAGGGTGGTCAAGGGCCCTGGCAGTCCCACTTCACCCTGCATCTGTCATGCTCTGAATGGTTGCTGGGAATTGGAGGGGACAGCGGGAGGAGGAGCAGCCCCTGCAGCAGACAGGGGGAAAGACTGGAAGGCTGCTGTCCCACCCCATTCCAGGTGGGCCTAGTCTCACCAGACAATGGACTATTGTAGGTCCAGATCATTGCCTCGTGCTCCAAGTGTCAAGTCATCAGCAGGGCCTGGGCAGCTAACTCTGGGTGTGGCGGCCACCTCAAAGGGTCCTCTTGTCTCATTCTCGGGTTTCGAGTGCCGTCTTCTGGTGGGCTGCCCAGAAGTCTTCTCTTTGGCCTACGGAGGTCAGGTGTAAGAGAGCCGTTACTGCAGGCGTGTTTCCTTGTGTTTTCACGCCAAATCCTCCTCCAGGCCCAAATCGAAGCCATAAGTGGGGCCCCAGGGCCCTCCTGGCTCTCTTTGTCTGAGCACCCCAGGAGATTCTGGTGCCTTGGGATCGTGGGCAGACTGTCCTGTGGTGCAGCTGTGGATACAACAGGTGGAGTGATGTGAGGTAGCAAGTGGTGTGTGGCCTGGGCCAGGTCTTACCAGAGGCCTGTGGGGTTTTGTGGGACATGTATTCTGAGGTGTTGAGGTAGAAGATTCCCTGCAGGACCCATGTGTGACATGAAGAAAGGGAAGTTTTCCATGGCCCCCTGGGGCTGAATGAAGGCTACACTGCCAGGGTCACTCAGGCCCCTTCCCGGACCATCCTCCTCCATGACAGCGGGGTCCTCCTGCTGGGCTGCCCTTCCCCAGCCTCTCTGAGAGCCCTTGAAATGCCCTTCTCTGTGGGGGGAGCCTTTGCCCACACGAGTGTTGCAGGTGACGTGGCAGCGACTATGTGCTCCTGACTCCCATGGGAAGTGAGTTTGCACAATCCATAGGCTGTGCGCAGGTGGTGGGCGAGGTGGGAGCAGAGAGGGTGACCTTTCCCTGGTGGGTCTTCCCTGCAGATTGAGGGATCAAGGAGAGTCTCTAGAATATCAAACTCACATAGCGAAATGGTGCCATGAGGGGATCCACTACCTCCCACGAAGCGTCTTGGAGGCTTGGGGGACTGTAGGTGTTGGTCAGATCCTATGGGGGTGGCCGATGTACATGACTCAGCTGAAGACACACGCCGACTCTGTGCCCAAAGGGATGCAGTGCTGGGAGGGGTGAGCTGTCCTGCTCCTGTGAGCCCAGGGGCCTGTCTTGTTTGCTCATTTTCCAGGTGCCTGAAGTGGGAGATGAGGCCACCCCACCACTGTCTCTTTCCGACTAGTGTTGGGAAGAGAGCAAGCCGTCTGCTGATTTTTGCAGGGTGGGAGGGCAAAGCTTGGGTCGTGCAGAGTGAGGGGCTCAATGAAGAGTGGAGTCCTTTTCCAGAAGAGCACCGTGCATGGGCTGCCTGTGGTCCAGTCCCTCCAGTAATCCAGTGCCCTCCCTCCAAGTTCAGCAGCTCCTGGACGACAGTGCCCAACCACCACAGGGAGTTGCACGGATCAGGTGGAGGTTCCCCATGGGATGTTCTCAGGGCTTCCTAGTGCCTGCAGGGACTGTGACCATCCTCTCCTCTCCTCTTTGTGGTCAGAGGCTAGGGCAGCACCTCACGTTTTGTGTGGTTTCCCGAGGTGCCCACAACAAAGTCAGGGCAACAAGGGAGAACATATGTCCACGTTTGCCTGCCCCTTTTCCTGCCCAACTCACCCCATTCCCAAATCCTTCTCTTCTTCTGCTTCCCTTGTTGTTTCTGTCAAGTCCACAGAAGGGAAGCTTCTTGAGAGCTGAAAGCAAGAGCAGAATGGGACATGAGCACAGACTCCCAGGCCACAGAGAACCAAGTGGGGACACCCAGGCCCAGCCTCCCTTCCTCAGGCCCCTCCAGCAGGGTGAAACATGCCCTGGTGATTCCCAGCCCTACTCCCTGATCTGCTGTCCAGGGCTGCTTCCCAGACTCAGTGGTGAGGGATCAGGGTGATGCTACGAAAAGGGTGAGGAGGGCTGCCAAGGTATTTCATGCAGCAGTTCTTATGCAAAGCCTGAGTGCCTGCCAGAGATTAGGGCCTCCAGGGTGGGTGTCGTCAAAGCAGGGAAAGCGAAGGAGCTTGGAGGAGGCGCTTATGGACAGATGAGAGAGGAAGCCCAAGAGATGGAGGTGGAAGTGAATTACAGGCACAGTGTGGCTCCTTCCATTGGAATCATCATCTTCCGTGATCTCTCCATGACCCGGAAGCCCGTCTGTGTGATCCCTTCCCTCCTGGAGGCCCTCACTGTCCCTAAGACTGCCTCTGCAGGAATTTGATTTCCTCCATCCTTGCTCCTGTCCCTCCCTGCTCCCCTTCCTCCTCCTCCTCCTCCCCTAGTGATTCTCCATGTCCTTCCCCCTGCCAAGCTCCACCAGTCCTATTGTTGTCCAAGAGGGGGCAACCAAGGAAAGAGAGGAGATATCCTGGCTCCCCTGGAATAAACCCCCTCATCCCTCTGTGCTGGGAGCAGCTGTCATGGGCCTGGGATTGCTGGGGAAGTGCAGGGAGAGATGGCTCACCACCTCCCCACAGCCCATGTCTGCCCAGTAACTGAGATGACCTTCCCAGGGACATGTTTCAGGCTAATGCAACACCCTCTGTTTCCTTAAGTATTACAGAGGTTGAATGGAGACGGGAGCACAGGAAATTCTCCTAGCACCCTCAGCTGTTCAGAGCAGTCCTGGAAAATGTCCAGCAGTGTGGTCACTGAAACACAGGATTCCTGCCAGTGCTCCTGCTGAAGCTTGCAGGGAATGGACAGGATAGGGGTGTGTGTACAGCCCTGGGCAGGCCTGAGGAACGTTTGCACTTTGGGCATGACTGGGGAGTAGGGAGCATGGCCAGGCCTGTGTGCCGGAGAGGTGGGTTTGTGAGAGGAGATGTGACTCCCTGGCCCTGCTCCCAAGAGGCTCTGTGCTATGCCTCGACGGCAGCTGGTGAGAGGTAGAGTGGACCTGGATCAGTAAGTGTGTGAAGCAGGTCCAGCAACCTCTTCACACAAGCCTGGAGGTCCCTGACCCACGACAGTGGTTCTCCAGGGCAGCTGCATGGTGGCGTCCTTCCCTTGGGAACCCATCCACAGGTCAGACTAGGCTGGGGTGTGAAGGCTGGCAGAAGCTACGGGACACAGAAGCCTATGTAATGAACCCAGGGGAAGTACACTTTACCTTCTCCAGCTCTGGGAGTCCCCTTTAAGGTACAGCAGCTTGGACAGAACCAGGAATGTTTGGTAGTGGATGTTATGAGGGAGAGAGTTTAGACCTCTTTTCCCCCTCCTGGATCACACCAGAATGTAGTGTCCTGCTTCTCTTGCCCAGGAGACGGTGGTTGGGGCTGCCAAGTCATGAGCATGACCAGGTCTGTGCCCGTGCCAAAAAAGACCCAGAATCTCTTATGCACCATTCCCGAGAGGCCATGAGCAAAGAGACCAAGCTTTGACATGTGGCAGCGGCAAAGGGAGGCACGAGCAGGTTTGATGGAAAGGTCTTTAAACTAGCTGCACAAGGAGTCGAGTGATGACAAATCCAACCTACCCTAAAGGCCCTTGGACACAATGTCTGTTCTTTTCATTCTGAAACCATGAAATGAGCAAATCATGCCTGTTGCCAAGGCATCCCTTTCCTTGGTGGTTTTCTACCCACCTTCTTCATTCTCCAGAGCGGCAGGGGCAGCCCCATGTTCCCGGGAGCCCTGTCCCACTCTTTCCTTCCTCTGTGCGGTTCCCTACCTGAAGAGACTTCGTCCTCACTGCTGGAGTCCTCAATGCTCTCTACACACAAATCTGTACGAACTGAAACAGGAGCAATGCTGTTAGGAGAGAAACTGCCTCACCCCTTCATCCCTGGTGTGTTGAGATGTCTATGGGCCATGCAGCATCTGCCTGAACCTTTTGCTCCTCTGTCAGAGGTTTACAGGGCTGGTGAAGCCAGAGTCCTTGGAAGAGACAGGGATTGGAGTTTCATCCCTTCTAATGAGACCAGGATGCTGCAGCAGTCACTCAGTGTCAGTTCTGCATGCCCCTGACCGCTGTCCCCTCCCAATGCAACCATCTAAAACTCCAGTACTTATGGGAATCTTGACGTGTGGCCAGTGGGAGTGAGCAACTGGACGTTTTCGTTTCCTTGATGATTTCCGTATACTTCATTGATATAATAAATGACTGTGTAAAATGGATACTAGACAGACTCTTTCCTGTTTAGCTCAGCACTAGAAACCAACCAGGAGTGAGAGACAAGGCCTGCTCTCCCGTGTAGTTCTTGGGCATTGGTGGCTGGCCTGACAGGGCCGTTGATAGGGAAGATGTTCCCGGGCTCATGCACACCCATCAGGCACTGCTGGAGGTCTTTGGACCCTAAGGGATTAAAGTGAACCCCAGTTCCTAGAATAAATGGGGAACAGATCCCGTGCAGGACTGACCAAAAGCACAATGTGATGTTCTCAAAACAGAGAAACTGCTAGAATAGATAATGGAGCCACAAAGAACACAATGAGCCAAAACGTTTCTGAATATGAAGAAGTAGGTGGTGGGTCCTTAGTAGCTGACCTTCCAATACCTTGAATCACTCCCCTGAATCAGCAGGATGGTGCTGGCATACAAATAGGCAGGGCCACGTGGGAGCAAAATAGAAATGCCCAACGAAATCCACCCATGTTGGCATCATGATGCTTGACAAGAGGACCGCCTAGAAAAAGCACCCTGTTCTAAAACAGCTAACAGAATGAAAAGGCAGCCCAGAGATTGGAGAAACCATTTGCAATTCTTATTTCAGAAAAGGTGTGTTCACTGACAAATAGGAAAAACAACAAACAAAACCAAACAAACAAAAGAAGACCGGGATTTCACCAAATGAAAGAATTGAGAAAAAGACTGGAATAGACTGCACTGCAAAGAGAATGGATGACTTGGCCAGTCAAACAGACATCGTATGAAAAGATGCTCAACATAAGGCATCATGAGGGCAATGCAAATCCAAAGGACACTGATCTGTGGCATTGTCTGTTAGGGTAGCAAGGACCCAAACCAGGAATTCAAACCCAAAACCCATGTTGGAAGGATGCAGAAAATTTGAGACTTTGTATGCAATTAGTGGAATGCAGAATGGTGCAACGGCCCTAGAAAAGCCTGTTGAGTGTCCTCAGAGAGGAGCGAAATGTACTCCTGTGGATCCCGCACAATCGAGTGAGGAAAAGAGAGGTCGGAAAATCAGATTTTGTTCCAAGACGTGTTTCTTATGAGAGAAAGTCTTGTTTGCTGCCAAAGAACCCTGAAACCCTGATTGGCTCTGTTTCTGTTCCCAGGCACTGAACTCCCTTGACTTGTCTATAGGCCCAAATCTTCCAAATAAAACAAGCCCCTCTTGCATGGACAGATGGCCAGTGAAATGTGTGGTGATTGTCCTGTCACACCTGTTGAGCTTTGAGGTTCTCTTTCGCCACCTTGCAATGCACAGAGCACCCTTCGTTCCTGCGTGGAGGGGGCCCAGGTCCCCCCAGTGATGCTCAATCCCTGAAGACGACCGCATTCCCCCTTTTTTAGGACACCTTTTGGGCCCACCTCAGAGAGCCCCAGCTAGGACCAGTGGTGGGTGTGTGATTTCCTCTGGGAGAAGGCCAGTTTCATTCTTAGATGCAGTATCTGCAGGGAAACAGTAGATCTCCATGGAGAAACATGGAGTGAATTGGCCCCATCTGTTCCTGGCCACTGCTCCTTTGTCAGGGTCCTCCCCGAACGGGCTGTTGCACGAGGCTGCCCCAGAAGCCACCTGCAGAAGGAAGGAGTGTGTCCCAGGACTCACTGCTTCTGATGAGGTTGGGAAGACACATCGTGGGGCCTCTGATGCAGAGATGTGTGTGTGAGTGAAGTGGCAAGAGGGAGGTACTGTGACCATTCATGCCCGAGACCTACCTTGATGGGAGAGACCCATGGACACTGACTCAGTAACAGGGATTGGAAAAGACACACTTGTGTCTTTGGGGTACAGTCTCCCCCATCCTAGTTAGTGACAGGATTTGTTTTCTAGGGGAACTGATGTGTATTTGCAAGGAAAGAACACCTATTTCAATTGTATGTGTTGAAGAGTTTTCACATGAATGGACGTTCATGACGTGGTGGTGATGGGAAACTTCGCTGAGAACGTGGACACCATTAATCGCCATGTTGAGGGGACCAGACACGTTTGAGAACATACCATTCACCAACCTGACACACACACCAACCATGAGAATCACAGAACATGGATTCCCATGGAAACACACCTCCTGCCCAGAACCCAATCCTACAGCACCTAAGAACAGCATGGTAGCTTCCGGGGACGGGGTCACGAGGCCTTGGGTCTTGGTCTGGAACATGACTCGTAGTCTAATTGCAACAGGATCTGGATTCTGGGTGGCTCTCAAAATGGAGCCTGCAAGGAAGCCCCACCTTGCCCATTGTCCAGGTTGTTCCAAACCAATGAGTGGCTCTAGAGTATAGCATACTTACCACTCTCCCTTTCCAGCAGGGCCACCTGCAATTTCAGAAAAGAAAACATGATGAACATCAAGTCATGCCTCGTCCTGTGTGTACAGCTCTTTTGTTCTCTTGGTGATGGGCAGGGTCATGGGCAGTGATATGGAATCCACCTAGAGGTTTTTGTTTTTTTTTTTAATTATTTTTATTTTATTTTTTTGACAGAGGGAGTGAGCACAGGCAGACAGAGTGGCAGGCAGAGGCAGAGGGAGAAGCAGGCCCCCTGCTGAGCAAGGAGCCCGATGTGGGACTCGATCCCAGGAGGCTGGGATCATGACCTGAGCCGAAGGCAGCTGCTTAACCAACTGAGCCACCCAGGCATCCCGCGTCCATTGCATGCCCTGCGTCCATTGGACAAAACAGGTGACAAGGCAGTGTCAGTAGCACCCGTGAAAAAGCTCACTACCCTGTGGACTGTAACCGATCCTGCTGTTTCCTGCAGGGTCTTTGGAATGGGGTCTCCATGGGTAACAGATGCTCCATCAATAAAATCCCCACCAAGGACATTGTACGTGCTGAGGTGTTCTGATGTCAAGTATAAGAGAAACAAGGGATGCTGTACCTCACATGGAGAAAGGCTAACTTACCACCTTGGTGAAAAATGGGGCCTCCCCCTCTGTGCTGTCCACGTCAAGGCCATAGCACAGGCTAGCCAGGGGATCTAGGTAGATACGCACAATGCAGTCTTTTTCTCAATTCTTTCATTTGGTGAAATCCTGGTCTTCTTTTGTTTGTTTGGTTTTGTTTGTTGTTTTTCCTTTTTGTCAGTGCTGCACGGGATCTGGGAGCTCCGATGGGGCTCCTCGGGAATCGCTCAGGGAGCTTTGCTTGGCGTGCACGTGCAGACAAATGTGTGGAGTTGGAGAGCTAATCAGTATGGACTGAGCTTCAGTTGGCATTTCCTGGATGGAGGATGAAAGGTACTGGAAGAGGAGCAGGGACGTGAATAGAAACTCTGCCTCCTATTGGAGCTATGGGGCCTGGAGTAGCTGTGAAATAGTGCATCTCCAAGGCACACCTACTGCCTGCACCCAAACCTGCACCACCTAAGAGCAGCGGAGTAGTTTCCGGGGACAGGGCCCTGAGGCCATGGGTCTTTCCCCAGAAAATCCCTTTCTGTTACTCTGACCCTTATTCTCAGTCCTGCTGGACCTGGAATCAGGGTGGTTCTCATCATGGAGTCTGTGAGGAATCCCCACCTTTCCCCTTTTCCAGGTTGTTGCAAACAGGTGAGTGACTCTAGAGTACAGAATACTTACCGCCATCCCCTTTCAGCAGGGACACCTGACTGGTAACAGTACTGGAACATACTGGAAAACAGTATGAACATAAAATCAGGTTTTGTCCTGTTTGCATGGCTCTTTTGTTCCCTAGAGGATGGGAGAAAACCAGATGGGGAAGTGTGCTAGAGGCCCATGAGCCCTAAAGTATGAAGAGAGCAAAATGAGTCCTGCACAAATGCGCCCAGTCTTCCTACAGGTTCCACGATCCAGGTCCCACTGGACAAAATAGGTGGCAAGGAGGAATATTTGCTACCCGTACCAAAGCTCCCTGCCCTCCTGATGGTAGGTGATTCTGCTGTGGTTGTCCCCGCCCCCCTGCAATGTCTTTGGGATTAGGTAGCATTTGGTAACAGATTCTCACTCAAACTTCTCCCTACCCTGTCAATTGTGCATGCTGAGATTTTTGTATGTGACCTTGATTTAAAAAGCCATAAGACTTTTTTGTCTCCCACAAAGAAAGGCCAATATACCACCCTGGTGAAAAATGGTGCATCTTCCTCTATCGTTCCTACGGAAGGTTCACCCGCCTGTCCATCCAGGGAAGCTAGGGAGAGATACACAGAATGTTCAGTACACTGGTGGGGCTCGGCGGGAAGAGTTTAGGGAGTTTTGCTTGGGGTGGGCATGCACGGGAGTGTATGGAGACGTTAGATTACATGTGTATGGACTGAGCAAGCTGCTGTTGCATCAAGAAAGGTCAGGGCCAGGAGCAGGAATGGAGAGAGAAACATTGACTCTGAACTTTAGTTACAGGGAATTGAATCAGGGTGACCTCTTCAATCCAAAAGAGGATAAACACTAATATGAACGCTCCATTGTACTGACAGGCAAGTTCCTCCAACCAGAGACTGGGTTGTAGTCATTGTCAAGACTGTTTCTTTGCCAGGACCAACCTATGCCACTCCTACCTATCTCTCACCTCTTCTAGGAGATTGCATTTCTTCGTAATAACACAGTGTGGCAGGGTTGCATTCAATGCAAGCACAAGTACCCTAGAGGTTTATATTTGTTCCTGAGTCATGCATGGTCAGGAAAACCAAAGACACAGGATTTCTACATACTGACATCTGTGCATTCCAAAAGAGTCCCCATCCACAAAGTGCTGATTCTTCCCAGTCTTCCTTTCCTGTGGCATGTGGGTGTGTCCTTTGAGTCAGTGGGACCCAGTTTCCTAGGACCCCCCTGCCCCCAATCAGGAACCAGCAAGTTCATGAGAGAGCGGAGGCCAGGCGAGAGAAGGGCACTCTCTAACCTGGCCATGTAGCCGATTGTCCAGAAGTTTGATCGGGTCCCAGGCTAATGATGAAGCTTTCCTGGCAGTTGCCATTTGCCAGTGAGCCTTTACTCTGTGCATTCAAGATGGAGCGTTTTTGTAAGGCTGGTGATGATGTTTTGGTAGACTGAACTAGCTTCTAATTATTTTGTGTTTTGAGCATGTCTGAGAAATACCCCCAGCTAGGACAGATGTGGGCCCCTTCCTTTTTCCCCATCCCTGTCTGAGGAAAGGGAATCCTAAGCAACCCTCCAGATGTAGCTGTGGTCAGTGAGGAATGTGGTGTCCTAGGGGGGTGTGCACAACAGGGATGAAGGAGGTTTGGCTTTGAAACTTTGACCTGTGCCCTCAATTCCATTAAGTGGGAGATGTCTTCTGATGAAAGGCACGCACTCAACACACCCACATGCCCAGTCCCGTCGCATCGACCTACACAAAAACAAATCCCAACCCTCAGATGCACCAAGCACACCACCTGAATGACCCACTGGTTTGTAGGAACTGTAGCACAGGGTCCTGGTTTTCTACAGGACACTCCATTTGTTCAGTCTGCCCCAGCCTCCGTTCCTAGCAGGAAGTCAGAATGGGGGAAATTCTCTAGACCAAAGGAGAAGAGAAAGCCCTACCTTGTTCTTCAGCTAGATCTGTCCCCCTAAAGTGACTGATGGGAGAATACCCACATGTGACATATCTTGTTGCCGCCTCCTGCAGTTGGAGAAAGGAAAACCAAGTGAGGATCCCAGAAACCTATGCACACAATGTGCACACATCTCTGTGCCCTTGGTGTCGTAAGCAAACTAGATGTGCTGCAGTCATTGCATTTATGATCCAGAGAAGGAGAAAATGACCTCCAGAAAAGGCTCCAGCTTGGAATGTCAAATCTCTCAAGTCCATTTTCTTCAGCAACTCATTCCAAAGCCATTGCCCATAGATAATGACCTCCTGGAAAATGCTAATGACCATCCATTGCCTAAGGAATGGTGGTGATGTTTTCTCAGTGCCCGTCTAAATACGGTGTCCGTTAATGGTATAAACTCACTGCAGGCTCTCAACACCAAGGAAATTGTCTTTCCCCTATGGCATGTACATGCTCAGATGTTCATGGAAAGAGAAATCAAACACTGTTTGTCCCTCACAAGCACAAAATGACTTTACCAAGGTGACCGAGCGGCTCAGACATTGAAGCTTCTGCCTTCAGCTCAGGACCTGATCCTAGGGTCCTGGGATGGAGCCCCACATTGGGCACCTTGCTCCAAAGGGGAGCCTGCTTCTTCCTCTCCCTCTGCTACTCCCCCCAATTGCACTCTCATGTGCTCTATGTCTCTCTGTCTCTCCTTTTCTGTCTTTCTGTCTTTCAAATAAATAAAATCTTGAGGAAAAATGAGTTTACCTGAGGGAGAGTCGGAGTTTCTTCCTCTGCCCTCAAAATGGGTAGCTCTTCTATCAGGTCCTCAGGGGGGGCTAGGAGGATACGGAGCCACTGTGAGGACTCTGGTGTGGCTGCTCAGGAAGTATGCAGGGAGTTTGGATGGATGAGGACAGGAGGCGAGTGTGTGCGTGTGAGTGCATAGGAGGTATAGACCACACTGCTGCTGGGCCTTCTCCTTGGTGCAGAGAGGAAGGTATGGGAGAGGAGCAGGGAGGAAACGAGAAGAGGGTTTTTGTCTTTCTAGCTAAAGCAAGCCTGATCAAAGCCAAATTGTCAGTCCAATACATGTGAACCCTAACCTAGCTTCTGTGTGAGGACCGAGTCCCATAACCTATCCTGACTGACGTGCCACTAAGGTGTCACACGCTTCTTCTTTGGAAGTCAGTTCCGGGCCCAAGATCCCCATATCCCGTGACTATATGCATCACGTCTCTGTAAGATTTTGCACAACGTAAAAAGCAGCCTTGCTTGCCGGGCTGAATTCCACCCTCAGAAAAGAAGCCTAGTAGTTTATTTCACTCATCATTTGTCTTCAGAAAATCCCATGTACAATGCTGGAGAACACTGATATCATAGCTTACGTAAACAGCTGGCACCGCGGATAAGTTTGATATATTCCTCCCACTATTCTTGAGCTGTTCCGTGTGTGTGTGTGTGTGTGTGTGTGTGTGTGTGTGTGTGTGTTTCACATGAAGACAGTGGCTGTCCAAACCCTCCCAAGTGTTCTGACCAGTGGGAAGTTCCTTACACAGAGGAGTCTTGGAGTTTGTGCTGACACGCTGTAGGCCTCCTTTGCAGGAGATTTGCCCTGGGGGTATTAGTTTCAAAGCTTCCAACCAAGCTTGAACTTGATTTCCTATTTGCCAGTGGTGTGTGAGTGTGTGCTTAGAGAATTTGAACCTTCCTGAGGCTTACAGAAATCCTATCAAGTACACTAAATTTCCTCCGTGATGCTTTTCTGCCATTGCTCGTGTGTACACATTGAGACCGGCTATGACTGATGTTGGCCTGTTCTGTCCTCCACGGGTCCACACCCTTTCCAGCAATGTGGGCTTGAACATGAAGATGTGGCTTTTCTCTGTGCACTTAACTCCAGGTACCAGGCTATAATCTTTAACGTGGGCTTCTATCCTTGCCCCGGCTTCTGTGACCTTGGAGGTCACTGTGTCATGGTGGGTCCTGTTGGGGACCTTCGTAGAATCTAGGTTTTTGGCTGTGTGTACAGATGCTGGTGGCCTTTTGCTAGCTAGCACCTATGGTACATCATGACCCCCTGGCTGAGGTATTAACACAGGTGCATAGGCCAGAGCAACTTTCAGATTGAAACCTGAGCTCAAATTTGGCTTTCCAAGTAGGAGATCAAGGGTTTGAATCATTCATCTGTGCACCATTCTCGTCTCAGTAAAGCAAAGGTAAACATCCTCCAGGTACAGTCATAGTGAGCAGGGGGAGGAGTATGTAAAGTGCACCAGTGTGATGAGAGTGTTTTGGAAGGGTGACACTTTGATTGTGATGGAAGTGTGAGAAAGATCTCCTGAGAAAGGCACACATTGGTGTTCACAAGCATAACGCATAGACACACACACACACACACACACACACACACACACACGCACACATACATACACATGCACCCACGCACACAGGGCCTTCATCCCATGTGCACACAAATCAACCCTTCCATATGTACTAGTTCTTCCAGGCCCTGTACAACGTGGTGACCGTGCCTCACTGGATAGTGTCGGCCAGTATCCCCCAATCCCCATTACTTGTTGGAACCCAGAATCAGGGGGCAGGCTTCTTTGTACTCTATTTTTCCTCCCAGAGCTCGATGCTCTTAAATACATACAGTTGTCATTCCTCCCAGCGTCTACCTGATATTGGGGAAAAGGAAACACACTGAGGATCCCAGCATCCAATACACTGTTGAGCCAGCTCTTTGGTTTGGGGAGGACTTCAGGCAGTTAATTGGATGAGGTCCCATGGTTGAGTCCATGTCCCCACACCCGAGTTAAAGAGGACACTTTGAATGATGTTGGAGCTTTTTGTGGCAGATCTCCGAAGTCCATTCTGATCAACAGACAGAACGTTCTTTTTCAAGGAGAAACCTTTTCTGCTGAAGAAGGTGTTTGATCCCATTGAGTATGTAACTGAGGCTGTCCTGTGTCATCACCCTTTCTGGGTCCACTGTCCATAAGAGGTTGTACCCATCATTCCTCCATGAGGGGAGACTGCTGTCCCCTTCCCCTGGGAGGCAAAGTGCCAGATTTTAATCAAACTCCATTGATGGAAGAAATCAAGGAAGGAACATTTCTGTCTCTGAGGAAGAGAGGCGAGCTTACTTCAGGGAGAGTTGGGCGCCTACCTCTGTCCAGCCCCTAGCAAGGCCCTTGGACTGGCCCTCCACAGGGTCTAGGAGAACACAGAGGAGCTGTCAGGACATTGTCTGCACTGCTCAGGAATGACTCGGGGAGCGAACTCTGCTGAATGTGGATGGGGGCCAGAGTGAATGGATGTGAAGAGTGACCAAGCAAGGCCTGACATGCTGCTGGGCCAAGGTCCTTGGTGTACATAGAAACACAGAGGAGGGGAGCAGGATGGAAAAGGGAAATGGGACCTTGGCCTTCAAATGGAGGGGATGTCATCAGTGGGAACTCATCAGCGTCAGTCTGGGAAACACTCAAGGCACACTGGGTTTCAGGGCACAGTCCCCTGAGCCCTCCTGCCCACTGTGAAGCCAAGCCAGCTTGCCACTTCTTCACCTGGTCATGGGGCCTGTTCAGCTATCTTCCCTGTCTCTCTGCTGTGACCCTATCAGTCCTCTATTGCCTTGGAGTAGTGGGTGTTTCGGTGATGGAATCTAAGTACTGTGGATGGTTGTATTCGTTATTACATGTACGTTCAGTGACACTGCTCACATCCCTGATGCTTTGTAGACAGCACTGCCAACTATGGGGAAAACATTGCCATCCTATCTCATGGAACCTCTGTACCGGCCCTCCCCCTTTCCTCCTTGCACCGTCCTTTCTACTTTCTGGGTCTACGAATGTCCCTCTACTCTACTCAACTCTACTCTGCTCTAGAGTCCTCAAAGCCTGAGATCATGTAATGTACCTCTTTCCTTGTATGCTTGCTTTCAAAATGTATGTTAGGTTTCCAAGGTCCATCTATTTATTAAAATATTGAAAACCTTTGTTTCTTCTTATGCCCGAATAGCACTCCATGATGTGTATGGATGCCATTTAATGTGCCATTTCCTCCCATGATGGTTTTGGGAGCTGTGCCTGTCTATGGCTATTGGGAACCCAGCTGTCTTAGACATTAGTGTGCAGATTTCTGTTTCCAGAATGGGAAGACATCACAGAATGCATTTGCCCAATTTGTTGAATGGCAAACACATGGGTACTTTAGTTCCCCAAATGTGGTGAGGCCGTTTTGTTCCTTTGAAGGTACGTAGCACACCCATAAAAGTTGTGGCTAATGGACGGAAGTGGAGGGGGGAGATCGTGAAACCTCCTGTCGTATTCTGTTCCATTTTTCTGTTCACCGTTACTGGTGGAAAACATTGTCTCTTCCTTCCTACACATCTAAGAACCATGTTTCCTGGAGAGACTCATTTGGGCCTATGTGCTCCAAAAGACCTAAGATCCATCCCTTCAGCTAGGTGAAATTTTTTTTTCCCGTGACCCTTGCATCCAGTTTGAATGTTTGAATGAGAATTTCTTCTTGACTTGTGGACTTAATGGTGACAGACGGCATAGAGGAAAAAGGCTACCAGTGAAATCATAGGGAAATGTGTCTCAACAGTTTTAAAAGTTTCAGTATGTCTGTGCTACTGAATGAAAGAATGTATCTCCAATCAACGTAATGAGTCAATATCCAATGTACCTTCCTTGGTGTCCCCGATGGGGTGGACCCAATCCTGGAGGGAGAACCAGACTTTCTTCCTGGGTGGTCGTGGTGGGGCCAGCCTGGTTTTAGGTGGCTCCACATCCTCAGGGGGGAAGCTCCAAACAGATTGCTGGGAGACACATAAAAATAGAGAGCAGTGTCGGCATCTTGTTTTCAGAAGAGCATAGGGGGATGCGAATTCTTTACTTCTAGTCCAACCGTCTCCTGCCCCTACTCACCAGCTGCCATTCCCTCCTTCAGGTGGGATTTATGAGGAGGTCTCCTTGTGCTGTGCTCTGAATTCCACCCACTCCCACACCCACTGGTTCTGTGGGCAACTGCTTGTATTTAGCAGAGACATTACAGAAATACAGGAGAGTGCAGTGAGCATGCATGATGGCCTGGGTTCACATCCCACTGAGCAGCAACACCTACCCAAGAGTATTCCTGAGAACCCTCTGTGCCCGTTTCCTTGCCCTCCAGCCTAGACGTTAGTATGCCGTCACAGTGTCCCAAGTGATTGACTACACAGAGCGCCTGGGACAAAGGAAAGGATGGAATGCTTCCCAGTTGCTTGGTAGGTGTTGATGAATGGACTGCCTACAGAATCAGCTAGATGGCTGGCTGTGGGTGAATCCAGACATGGGACTTGGGATGGCTCCACTGCACAGGAGAATGGAAGCCCCCTCTTTATCCTTCACATGAGAATGATGCTTTACAGCCAACAGAGAATCTGTGTCCCTTTCTCGTGTCCTCGCCACAGCAGCACCAATGGGAGTGGAAACAGGCTAGAAGCCCCATTTGACAGTAGAGGGCACTGAAATGTAGGGTGGTAAAGGGACTGTCCAGAGGCGCCACCTTGATGAGTGATGGATCTGGGACAGAAATGTCGTTGTTTCCCTGAAGATGGAGATCCCTGATCCCCTGACATCAACCCAGGGCCTGTCAGAAAATGATCTGAACCCCCGAACCAAGAGCTGCCCTCATAATCACAAATCCCCCTGTGCCAGTGTTTCTGTGTGGGAAAGCGAGTGCTTTGAAGGAAGTGTTTGTTCCACGAGACCAGACTCAGTCCTCACTCAACTCTGTGATTGGGGCCCTGACATCAAATATGTGGTGGGTACTTCCAAATGGAGCCCTAGCAAAGGACAAGGAACGTGTAGCATTGGCCACATTCCCTCACCACTCTGCAAGGTCAGCTCAGTCATCCACGGGCTTCCTGAAGGCCAGTTGAACCCCACGGCTACTGGTGTTCTGCTTGGCTTCCAAGCTGATTCAAACTCCCAGTGGTCACATAGGACCCCCCCAAGAATTTGCTTGCCTTCCACTCCCAACGCTCACACTTTGACACCGCCGAGAACTCACTTGCCTTGAGCTGGCCAATCCCGAGGAGCAGTTCATGGTATGAATGAACATGGAGTTGGCCATATGGGCTGGGTGTGGTTGGTTTCAGGAAGGAGATGGATGATGCTGAATGGCCTACTGTTGATGTGAGGACTGTTCTGAGGAGCCTGGATGGAAGTGAGGCTACCCTGGCTGGAGTGAGTTCCTCCCTACTCTCTCATTCTTCCCCAACATCCCCTGTCTACTCTCAGGTCCCTTGATCACTTCTGGAGACATTAGGTTTAGGGGACTGTCTCCTGTCTCCCTCCCTAGGCCAGGCCTTGAGAACCCATCCCAGCAGTATCTTTGAGACCAACAGACATTCCACTGTGCAGCTACTAAATGTTCTTTCCACCCACCCGGTGGCACAGCCCGTTCCCATCCACTCCCAGGCATCAGGCAGATGGCCCGGGAAACCCTCCACATCAACCCATGAAAACACCCCGATATCTTACAGTGTCTCTCCTTCTAAAAACAGCTGCATTTCAACCGCTGATCATTCTTCTCCGATTTCATCATCTCCATGGGAAAGAGGTGACTGGCAATTCGTTCCCCTCAAATATGTTGCCTGGGTAGCACCAAGATTTTCCTGATCCAGGGAAAAGAGTGTGGCGTGTGACCTCTGTGTGTTCACTGTATGACTGTATCCAAAATTTGCATTCAGAAATAGTACGGTTTTCTGAACATAGAAGTGATTTAAGGAAGGCAGCTTCACCAAGAAATCCCAATGAAGTGCCACAGAAAAACTAACAAATACAGGCATCGAACTGGGAGGAGAAATCCGAAGGTGGAAAGGAAAAGCCACAGATAAGAAGCCAGTCTCTGTAAAAGTGAGGCAGCAAGCTTGAGAGAAGAGAATTGAGAAAATGGATAGGCCCATACCCGTAGAACAGCAGCTGATATTTCCCATCGTGGGGACCTTTACATCTGTTCACCAAACTGCAAGGGGCTCGGCTCACAGAGTGACAGCTGAAATGGAAGAATGGGTGTGTGTCCAGAGGGACAAGATGGCGGGGAACTAGGAGGAGGCACTGGTTCAACCTGTCCCCTAAAGTGAGCTGATTACCTACCAAGGAACTCCAATCACCCATGAAATCAGCCTGAGATCAGAATTCTACACGTTAGGATCTCTATGGGGGCAGAGGACGCCAGTGGCCAGGTAAAGCAGAGCGGGAACTCAGGACTGGGATTGGAAGATAAACAAAAGGGGGAGGGAGCCACCAGAGGAGACCCATTGGGAAGTAATACCCCAATACGAGAGTGCCCTACAACTGGGGACCAGCATTAACTTTAAGTCTGATAGAAAGCACTCAAAAAGAACAAAGGATCACAGGGGGAAATTGTGGGAATTGGAATGGTTAGGGACAGGGGATTAAGTCTTTCACGGAGGACAGACACCCCTGGAGCCGAGCCAGAGAGAGTGGGGCGGAGAAAACAGGTCCCTGAACCCTCCCTGAGCCCTCCCTGAGCCGCAAGGAGACCTCCTAAGGGCGCTTGGCCTGAGGCAGGGGATGGGACCTATGCTGGGCAGAAACAGCCTTTTTGCAGTCCCCACACATGAGCCTGAGATGCGCTCCACCCCCTCCCCTGAGAGAGGCTAGCAGCAGCGCCAGCCTGGGCGCTCTCACACCCAGAAAGTCTGAGCACTCCCAGCCTGGGCCAGTGGGAAAATATCAGTGTGTGATCACTGCTTGGGACCTCTCTGGCAGTCTGGGGCTGCCCAGACACCTGCTGATGTTGTGGTTTTGAGTACAAGTAGGATGCACAGGTGTCCCCAGAGATCTAGGCTGGGAACCTGCTCTGCAGCACCCAGAGGGGAACGGACTGGGGCTTCTCCCTGCGAGGGAGGTCTGGGTACAGTTTGCTTTCCTCTAAACCTCCAAGAACAATTGGGAGCTGACAAGGGGAGAGAAAACAAATGAACAGACATAAAAACCTCCAGAGAACAAAAGCCTAAAGGCCCAGTTTCCTCAGAGCCCACCCCCTGGAGGGGGGCGGGAGGACTTAACTCAGGAAACACTGCCTGAAAACCCACGTGGCAGGCCCCTCCCCCAGAAAGCCAACCGGCCAAGAAGACAACAATCAGTACTACTTCATAGATACAATGTTTAATTTTTAATTTGTTCCCACTATTCTGGTTCAATTTTAATATTTTTAATCTTTTTTATTTTTTATATATAGATGTTTTAGCCTATTTACCATCACAGTGAGATGTCCAGTACATCAAATTTCATAATAACCTTTTAACCTCAACTTTTTGATACATATACCCATGTTTTACTTTTGCATTTCTATTTTTAAATTTTTTTTTAAATTTCACTTATTTTAGTTTAGATCATTCTTTTCTTTACTTTTACTTGCTAATATTCATATAGAGTTAAACTTCAAGGTAATCCCCTTTCCCCAATCAATGCTACCCCTAGAGCTAAACCAATTTTTAATCCCCTGTTAACTGAGGAAAGTTGCATTCTTAAAAAAGATATCAAGATACATCCAGGAAGAATCAAAATAACCTTCCTCACCCACACTGAGAATTTACAACCACTCTCCCATCGTTTTCTCCTACCAGTATTTTTATATATTTGTGTTTGTCCTGGTAGTATATAAATCTTATACTTAGGGTTCTTTTTGACGAGGTTCTTTTGCTGTTGTTGTTGTTGTCTGTTTGTTTCTTTGTTTTGCTTCTACAAATATATGTACATATTTTTTTCTTCTCTTGTAATATACTTTTACCAGTCTTTTTTGTTTGTCTGTATTTGTTTGTATACTTCACAAACCTTACCTTGGGGCCCATTTGGGCTGAGACTTCTCTTTTATTCTCCTTTCTTTTTCCTGTCTCTCACTCTCTTTCTCTCTCTCTTTTTTCTGCTTTCTCTCTTTCTTTTTTTCTTTTATTTGGGTGGGGATTCTCGATTGCTCAGAAGTATTCCAGGGTGCACCTTCACTGCACCAAAGTCAATACATCCAGCTACAACCATCCAGCCAACTCTCACCAAAATGACTAGGAGGAAGAATGCCCAGGAGAAGAAAAATTCAGAGGATGGGCCCTCTGCACAGGGCTAATGGCTACCGACATAGATATTATGTCAGAAAGGGAATTCAGGCTAACAATTATCCAGGCAATAGCTAGGTTGGAGAGAGTCATGGATGACCAAACGGAATTGATTAGGGCAGAACTGAAAGCCACTAGGAATGATGTTCACAATATTAGGGCAGAACTGAAAGCCACCAGGGATGCTGTTCACAAGGCTCTCAATGAGTTCCAATCTAACCTAAATTCTCTAAAAGCTAGGGTAACTGAGATAGAAGATCGAATTAGTGATCTAGAGGACAAACAGATAGAGAGAAAGGATCAGGAGGAAGCCTGGAACAAACAGCGTAGAAGCCACTAAAACAGAATCAGGGAAATAAATGATGCCATGAAACGTTCCAATGTCAGAATTATTGGAATCCCTGAAGAGGAGGAGAAAGAAAGAAGTCTAGAAGATATTGTCGAATACGTTCTTCATGAAAATTTTCCAAATACCACAAATGGAAACAGCGTTCATGTACTAGAGGCAGAACGGTCCCCCCCCCAAAGATTTTAGATTCTCAAAACACCTCGAGACACCTGATGGTAAGAATGAGGAATTATAATTCTAGAGAAACTCTCTTGAAGGCAGCTAGGACAAAGAAGCTCCTTACGTACAGAGGAAAGCCCATCAGAATAACGTCAGACCTGTCCACAGCAACCTGGTAAGCCAGAAAGGGCTGGCAAGATATATTCAGGGCACTAAATGAGAAGAACATGCAGCCAAGAATACTTTATCCAGCAAGACTGGCATTCAAAATGGATGGAGAGATAAAGAGTTTCCAAGACTGGGAAGGCTTGAAAGAGTTTGTAAACACAAAGCCAACATTGCAGGAAATATTAATGGGGGTTCTATAAAAGAGCAAAAACCCCAAGAATATCATTGTACAGAAATATATAGAGAAAACTTACAGAAAGGAAGACTTCAAAGGTAACACAATGTCAATAAAAACGTATCTATCGATAATCATTCTCAATGTGAATGGCCTAAATGCGCCCATAGAAAGACACAGGGTTGCAGATTGGATAAAACGACAGGACCCATCCATACGTTGTCTACAGGAGACCAATTTTGAACCTAAGGATACACCCAGATTGAAAGTGAAGGGATGGAGAAACATCTTTCATGCCAACGGGCCTCAAAAGAAGGCCGGGGTAGCTATTCTCATATCAGATAAATTAGATTTTAAACTAAAGACTGTAGTCAGAGATACAGATGGACACTACATCATTCTTAAAGGGACTATCCACCAAGATGATCTAACAATTGTTAATATCTATGCCCCCAATATGGGAGCAGCCAATTACATAAGAAAACTATTAATCAAGATAAAGAGTCATATTGATATGAATACATTGATAGTGGGAGATCTTAACATGCCTCTATCAGTAATAGACAGATCATCCATGCAGAAAATCAATAAAGAAACAAAAGCATTGAATGACACATTGGACCAGATGGACCTCATAGATATACACAGAACATTCCACCCTAAAACAACAGAATACTCATTCTTCTCAAGTGCACATGGAACCTTCTCCAGAATAGACCACATCCTGGGTCACAAATCAGGACTCAGCCAATACCAAAAGATTGAGATTATTCCCTGCATATTCTCAGATCACAATGCTTTGAAACTGGAGCTCAACCACAAGGAAAAGTTTGACAGGTATTCAAACACCTGGAAGCTAAAGACCACCTTGCTTAAGAATGCGTGGATCAACCAGGAGATCAAAGAAGAACTTAAACAATTCATGGAAACCAATGAGAATGAAGACATGTCGATCCAAAACCTATGGGATACAGCAAAGGCAGTCCTAAGGGGGAAATACATAGCCATCCAAGCCTCCCTCAAAAAAATTGAAAAATCCAGAATACAACAGCTGTCTCTACACCTTAAAGAACTGGAGAATCAACAACAAATTAAACTAACTCCACGCACAAGAAGGGAAATAATCAAGGTTAGAGCAGAGATGAATGAGGT
>PISX010025496.1:0-26049 GCA_004024625.1 Mellivora capensis | reverse complement strand
CGCCTGCTTCTCTGCCTACTTGTGATCCCTCTGTGTCAAATAAATAAAATCTTTTAAAAAAAAGATTGTGACCTGGGCTAAAACCAAGATCAGACACTTAACTAATTGAACCATACCTCCTCTGGCCCTTGTTTTGGGGGGTACCTTAACCCAGATTGAGTCCTAGTTCTGGAGCAGAATTCACAGGAATCTCAGCTGTCCCAGAAATAGAGATAATTCTTACTCTGTCTTCCCTAATGTGAATGGGTCAATTGAATTATGCATTCTGTATGCCCAGGTTGTTCAGTAAAAGCGTGTTTTTACTGGACTGATGTGCCCCTCTCACCTTCCTCCTGGGTGTAGTAACTTGCCTCTGGATTATGGCTTTACTAATGAGGGATAGGTCTTTTGGGGCGGGAAAGACAGAATCGAATCTCGAGCAGTTGATCCCCTTGTGTTTTTCCCTAACTGAAGAGGATATGCTGCTTATATAGCTCTGATATCTAATCTAGGTGTGTTGAATGTACCTGCTTTGCCCCCCTGAAACAGAGCTATCGTCACCACTGTGATAGCCTTTCAAATCACGGCATGTACTTTGGAGATTCACTTGCCCTCTCTGTTTTCCATATTTAGAAATAATCTGAGTGATATGCTTAACTGTCTGATACACATTGGTTCAATCATAAGTGTTATTTGAATTTTTAAGTGGAATTTTTAATAACTCCCTAACTTGAAATTACAGATTAACAGAAAATTGCAAAGATAGTACAGAGAAATGCTGTAGTATGCTACCAGGTTGTCCCAGTGCATTTTACATAACCATAGTATGATATCAGAACCGAGAAATTGATTACTGTGTGGATGTTTAGCACTTCTGTGGCATTTTTTATCATGTATGTAGATTCCTGTAACTACCACCATAGTCAAGATCCAGAACTATTCTGTTACCACTAAGATCTCCCTCATGCCACCTCTTCATAATCACACCCTGTGTCGGTAGTCCCCAAGACTGCCCCCAGGTTTGGTAATTTGATAGAAGGATTCACCGGACTGTTTGTTTTTAATTTTGTTTATTTACTTGACAGAGATGCATTTATTTATTTATAAAATTTATTTATTTGGAGGATACCAGGCATGAGCTTCCAAGTCATTTCCCAGCGGAGACGTTACGCAGGGTTTGTTGAATCCCCCAGCAACAAATTGTAGTAACATATGTGAGGTGTTTTTTGTTCAGGAAACTCACTTAAGCTTTGAATTCCAAGGTTTTCACTGAAGGTTGGTCAGACAGGCACGACTGCCTTCGGGACCGACCACAGTTAATCCAACTCCAGACTCCCCAGAAAGACAGCAGGTGTTCGCCGTACGTCACACTGTCTGCATGAGCTGGAAACAAGCTGGAATAGTGCGGCCTGAAGCTCCAAGCATACAGAACACAAGGACACTTCCAAGACCTCCATTCCCCTAGAAGCTGACCAAGAGCCAGTCACATAATAAGCAGGCCCTTCTGAGAATGTGCATAATATTTTTTTAGCAATTTATCCTGCTTGGTTAACTCTTTCCTTTCCCACCCTTGTTAGACATGTATAGGACGGAGAGAAGCAATGGTGAGCCAGTGTGGAGGTGAGGGTGGGGAGATTGGAGAGGTGCTACTTGATAGAGTGCGGGGGAAGGCCTTTCTAGAAGCATGACGTGGGAGCTGCGGCCTTCATATCAGAAGTATTCCCCAGGCAAACAGCAGGGCGCACAGCATTCTAGACACTGGAACACAAGGCGAAGGCCCCCAAGAAGACAAATGGAAAGGAGGCTTGTGTTAGTTTTCTGTCGTTGCCATAACGTACTGCCATGTATTGAGCAGCCTGGAAGAACACCCGCTTATTATCCCTAAGTTCTGTAAGTGAGGACTCTTGGCTAGCTCCGGTTGGGTACTCTGTTAAGGATCTCCAGAGGTCAGAATTAAGGAGTCAGCCAGCCTGGGCTCTTACCTAGAGGCTGTGGGGAAAATCTGCTTCCAGACACACTCATGCTGGCAGAATTGAGTTCCATGCGATTAAAGCACTGAGGTCTTCATTTTTTTGCTGGCTGTCAGCCAGGGGTTATTCACAGCTTCTGGAAGCCACCCACATTCCTCGGCTTATAGTCTGTCCACCATCGAAGCTGATAGTTCTTGGAATCTGACTTCCCACTCTGCCTTCCTTTCTGATTTTGACAGGTATACCTTGTTTCCTTGCACTTTGCTTTATTGAGTTTGACAAATACTGTATTGTTTTTTAATTGAAGGTGTGAGGCAGTCCTGCATTGAACAAATCTGTTGGCACTATTTTTCCAACAGCATTTGCTCACTTTGTGTTTCTGTGTCATAAGATCTGGTAGTACTTGGAATATTTCAAATGATTTCATTATTATTTGTTACAGTATCTGTGGTCGGTGATTAGAACTCGCTGAAAGCTCATATGATGGTTAGTAGGTTTTAGCGATAAAGGGTTTTTTTTAGCAATAAAGTATTTTTAATTGAAGATGCCCTTTTTTTTAGACATAATACTATTAAACACCTGATAGACTACAGTATAGTGTAAACCTAACATTTACATACATTGGGAAACCAAAACATTTATTTGACTCACTTTATTGTGACATTTGCTTTATTGTAGTCTGGGACCCAACCTACAATATCTCCAACATATGCCTGTAATTTATTTATTTATTTATTTTTAAGATGTTATTCATTTTTGAGAGAGAGGGAGAGAGAGGGAGCACAAGCAGGGGCAGAGGGAGAGGGAGAAGCAGAATCATTCAGCTGGGAGCTCGACCTGGGGCTCGATTCCAGGACTTAGAGATCATGACCCGGGCCAAAGGCAGATGCTTAGCCATCTTAGCCACCCAGGTCCCCCATACCTATATTTTAAGAACAGCTTTATTAGGTACATCATTTCCATGTCATAGAACTCAGCTATTTAAAGTTCAAACAATTCAGTGGCAACCATCATGACAGCCAACTTTAAAATACTTTCATTATCTTTATTATCTCAAAAGAAACCTCATACTTTTTAGCTATTTCCTTTATTCCCATTCTCCCCACCACCACCACCACCTGCCCCTTAGTCCTTAGCAACTGCTCAGCTCCTTTCTGTCATTATAGATTTACCTGTTCTGGACGTTCATATGAAGGGAGTCATAGAAGATGTGTTCTTTTAACATTGACTTCTTTAACTTAGCATTATGTTTTCAAGGTTGATCTTGTGGCATATATCGATACGTAATTCCTTTTTATGACCAAGTAAAATCCATTGTATGGATATACTACAATTGTTTATCCATTTATCAGTTGGTGGACTTTTTTGAGGGGTTATTTCCACCTTTTGGCTATTGTGGATAATGTTGTTATAAACGTTTGTTACTGGGGTTCCTGGGTGGCTCAGTCCCTTAAGTGTCTGCCTTCAGCTCAGGTCATGATGTTAAGGTCCTGGGATCGAGCCCCACGTTGGTCTCCCTGTTTGGCAGGGAATCTGCTTCTCCCTCGCCCTCTGCCCCACCCCTTCTGCCATGCTTACGTTTGATACAGTCCCATTTGCCTATTTTTCCTTTTGTTGCTTACCTTACTTTTGGTGTCATATCCAAGAAATTTTTGCCAAATCTGATGTCATGGAGTTTTTTCCATATGTTTTCTTCTAGGAGTTTTATAGGTTCGTGTGTTAATTTAGGTCTTTAATATTAGTCCTTTCTTAAAGTGTTCTTTATATTATTGAGAAGGGAATAAGAAGTGTTTTCTTTAGTATGATTGTGTCAGGACCAGCCTTTCTCCCTTCTTCCCTTCCTTCCTTCCAGATTTTAAGTAATCCCTACACCCAGTGTGGGGCTCGAACACACAACCCCGAGATCAAGATCTCATGCTTCACCAGGCGAGCCACCCAGGTACCCCAGGAACTTGTTCTATTTAAACTCTTTTCCCTCCCTCTCAGCCTGCCTCCCTCCCTCATAGCTTGAAGATTATGGACTCACATTTTTGTTAATTGCTGTGCTGATAGAAGAATGATAGCGACTTCATTTGCAACATCACGTTCTTATTTATTTGATTAGCAGGAAGAAGATGAGCCTTAAGTCTGAACGCCGAGGGATTCATGTGGATCAGTCCGAGCTCCTGTGCAAGAAAGGATGTGGTTACTATGGCAACCCTGCTTGGCAGGGTTTCTGCTCCAAGTGCTGGAGGGAAGAGTACCACAAAGCAAGGCAGAAGCAGATTCAGGAGGACTGGGAACTGGCAGAGCGGTAAAAGGACTAAAGAGGGGTGTTTAACTGGGATGCGGTTGGATGTGCAGTTCCGCCATTGCCAGAATCCGCTTTCTCTCCTCTTGCGAGCTATCGGCACGTCGCTTACTACTAAGAGGAACGAATTGTTTTACCCTTTTCTTCTCAGTCAGTATTTAATGAATAGCTTTCAGTGACTTATTTTCCTCTTTGTCTTGTAATTATTTTGTGTTGAGAGTGCGTTAGTCTGAGTTCTCTCATGTAGATAATGGGCGTCTGGGACGGGAAGATGCAGAACACATGCGGGTAGTGCAGGTTCACTCGGGTTATATCTGGGACGTCCCTAGCACAGTCCTCAGCACGTGGCTCTCACCAAACGTCCTTTTCCTCATTCTTGTAATATCTCTAGCGTGGCATCTGACATGGTGATAAACACACGGGTAGAAACTTGTTGATTTGTATACATGGCCCTTGCATTTTGGAAATTTAACCTTTTCTTTAAAATGGGGTTTGTTAGTGAAAAGTGGTTTAGATTACCCAGACAGAGGACTGTGGTAGAAGATGGAATGGCTGGTGAGCACAGGGATGGAGAAAACACCACGCATGATGCTAATCTTTTGCCAAAACATCCTAGAAACAGTAAAACTTCTCCATAAAAGAAAGTCAGACTGAACTTGGACAACTTGTGTTAGTTTTTACGTGTCTAATCAGCCGTGTGTGCTGAGTGGCCACGTCGCTGCCGTCAGCGACTGCGGTCAGGGGCAGACGGTGTAGACAGAGAACACTGCCTGTTTCTCCCGGTTTCAGTAGAGGTCAGTAGGCGTGAATTCCCTCGCTTTCTCCCCTCTCCTCGGCAAAATGCACTGCCATCTTAGGGTAGTGAGAGAGAGGCGTGTCCCAGTTCCACGCTCAGACTAACACTTCTGCCTGTGCCTTCCTTGCTGTTTCTTACTCCTTCCGGCTGTGACCTTGCTTGAGATTTCCTGCAGCGCTGTGTCTCGGATTTGAGCAAAGCCTGAGAATCCCCGGGAAAGCTCATAAGAAGAGGCATCCCCAGGGATGCCTGGGGATCCTCTCGTCAGAGTCTCTGACTTGAGGGTGGGAGTGAGCTCTGAGAATTTGCATTTCTGACAAGTTCCCAGGTGACGCTGCTGGGACAGCCACCGCCTCCACTGGCTATCACTGAGCAATAGGTAGAACTTACTCAGCTCAGAGAAGTCCTTAGAATTTCACCCTTTCTTAGTTTCCTGGTCTTTATTTCTCTCACTTAAATCTTTGTATAATACAGTCTTAATTGTTGCCCCTCAGGTTATAGCAGACATCCCTGCAGTATTTCTCCGAAGCACAGATCTCACAGTGGTAACTTACTGGATTTACAGCCGTTCTTGGTTCGCCACCGCACGGTGAAATGTAGGGTTCTAACGGACTGGCGTTCAGGCTTTCTGACCTTCTGGTCACACCATCGGTGGCTTCGCTAACTTAGTCCGCAGAAGAAACCACACGCCTTCACGTTTGTCCTTCCCCCTCCCTGGAATGTCCTTTCACTCAGTGGAACCTTGTTCATCTCTTCAGATCAGCCTGTTGAATTCCGTCACGGGGGAAGGGAGGGAAGAAATGAAACAAGGTGGGACCGAGGAGGGAGAGAAGCCATAAGAGACTCAGAAACAGACGGAGGGTTGCTGGAGGTGCGGGGTGGGAGGGACGGGGCGGCTGGGCGATGGACACGGGGGAGGGTGTGTGCTGTGGTGAGTGCTGTGAAGTGTGTGAGCCTGACGATTCGCAGACCTGGACCCCTGGGGCTAATAATACATCATATGTTAATAAAATTTAAAAAAAAAGATAAGCCTAACTGTCACCATTGTAAAACCTCGGACTTCCCTAGCAGATTAAGTTGTTCTTCCCTATGTTCTTGTAGCAGGTGGGTTTCCCTCTCTACTGTAGGAGCTGTCACATTATATGGTAATTACTTACTCTTTCTCCTTTTCAGCCTTGAGCTTGTTAATGGAAAGTAGAGTTTAGTTCTTTTATGTAACCTTAGTTACATTTAGTTGCAGTTGAATATCCACGGAGAAAGTCCCTTTGAGTCCTGTATGGGACAGTTCCACATCAGACACCGCAGGACTGCTTGGTGTGTTTAGCCTCCAGTTTTAAAACTTGTATACCCTCTTGCAGTTCAGACACAAGGAAAACAGAGGCGGCCGGGCTCATTCTCAGTCCTCTCTTGAATTGCAGACTTCAGCGGGAGGAGGAAGAGGCGTTTGCCAGCAGCCAGAGCAGCCAAGGGGCCCAATCCCTCACATTTTCCAAGTTCGAAGAAAAGAAAACCAATGAGAAGACCCGCAAAGTTACCACAGTAAAGAAATTCTTCAGTGCTTCGTCCAGGGTTGGATCAAAAAAGGGTAATTTTCTGATTCTTTTTTTCCTCTGTGCTCAAGTGAGATGCAGAGTAGACCCACAGTGCATGTGGGCTCTGCTTTTCAATTTCTGTGAGCATCCAGGACGTACCAGCCCAGATTTGAAACCGAAATGGGGTTTAAGGATCAGATAATACATAAAACCAAAAGTCATCTTTAGTTGGAGGACATTGTGTGTTGGAGAAGCTTGTTTATTACTCTATAGGACTACAAAAATGTAATTTTGTTTATAAAATGCATTACCATCCAAATGTATATCTTTTTGGATGTTTTATTTTTTTGTGCCTTTAATTTTTGGATTCTGGCCTATTCTTCTTGTATAATATCCTTACTAAACGTCCCTTATCAGAGATAACTGTCTCTGGGCTTAAAGTATGTAAACAAGGGGTTTTCTGAGCACTTGAGGGACAGCTTGCGTCGTGAAGACCTACATAGAGAACACACAGGAAGAGGCTCGCTTTGGGCTTCTGGAGGGTGAAAGTAAGCCATGTAGGTATTTTCTAGCGCGTGGATTTGTCTGTGCATTATCTCTTTCATCTGCTTCTTAAAATGCTCAATACCCATAAAAGGAGTGTCACTAACGTCGTGTGTTCTGCCGGCCCCACGAACGGCAGCTGAAGCGGCCTAGCTGCAAGCGAGAAGGACCTTCTGTTGGGAGGGCTTCGTCTTTGAACCTCCACATTGGTGATCAGATTTCGCAGTAGATTTGAAATGGTCGTGAAGACTGTCGCAAGAGATGGTCTCCCAGACGAAGCCCACCACCTGAGGGAATTGTCAGCAGGTTCTTTGTTTTGTTTCTGTGTTTGAGTAACAATATCACACCTTAAGATCCTTGCTGGCCTTTCAGATTTAATGGCTCGTGTTTTGTTTTGTTAGAAGGAAAGGTTGCTTATTACCTAAAACACAGCCCTTCTCTTTAATAAAAGCAAACCTTTTGTTGTTGTTGTTAAGATTTTATTTATTAATTTGTCACAGAGAGAGAGGCAAATGCCTGAGCAGGGGGAGCGGCAGGCAGAGGGGGAAGCAGGCTCCATGCTGACCAAGGAGGCTGGTGTGGGACTTGATCCCAGGACCCTGGGATCATGACCTGAGCTGAAGGCAGACGCTTAACCAACGGAGCCACCCAGGTGTCCCAGTAAAAGCAAACCTTGGAATAATCTTTTTGTGCACATAATTAATTTGGAGTTGTTTCTTGGTTGGCTGTCATTCATGATGGTTTTCTCTACTGTAATTAGAAAGGGAATAATTAGTACCTGTTAGAGATTAAATTAAGGATAAATTTGGCTCATGATTATTTGTTAGGAGGTAGGTAGGGGGGTGCGTAAGCTTTGGAGTCCCCTTGTTTTGAGTCTCAATTCTGTGGTTTACTACCGTTGTGACCTTGAGCAAGTTAATCTCTTTAAGCTCTGTTCTGAGGAGATAGTAATAGCCAGTGGAGGTACATCTTAAGAATTAAATGAGGCGATGCAGTTAAAAGAGTTCAGCAGCAATACCTGACAGATATGTCTCCGATAAATGTTAGCAAGAAAAATACACATTGTTTTTCTGGTAGAATAAGCTGTGCTAGTACAGAGCACAGTGGTATTAAAGCCTCTCCTTCCTAGTAAGATTCAGTTCTGTTTCTTGCTTTGGGAAAGTCTCGTTAACCTTATGAAATTATGAAATGGTCAAATATGGTGAAATATGAAACAGTAAAGAAGCTATAAAACCAGTGGCTCTAACTGCTTCTTTTAGGTAACTGACTCGAGGTCATAGAGTAAGTTGGTGTATTAGAACTCGGGTCTCCTAACTCCTGGTTCCGTTTTTTCCCACTATATCCCTTGATCTCTAGTAAATGTGTGTGTGTTCGTGTGTAACTGTGTCTGTGTCTGAGTCTATGGAAAGATAGTTGGTCTCTGTTCTTAAGTGCATAATAGTCGTGGACATTCGGTGACCGTCCTTGGTACTTCTAAAAACTGGTGCCCTAAGAGTGTCTGTGCAATGTGCATTATTCATGAAAGATCCGTACTTTAAAAGTTCTAAGTTGTTTTTATTTTTAAAAATTGTACTGGTATACTTCTTAGCTTCTTTTCTTTTCAAGTGGTAGATTATTACCTTGGATTTTTAATCTTTCGTTGGCTTTGGTCTATAGAAAGCATAGGAAGATAAAGACCTCAAAGTATTGAAAAAAACTGATGTGTGTGTTAGACAAGAAGACCCTATTTGATGTTGGTAGCTTATGCAACTTTGCCAGGTGAACTTTGCATTTCAGACTGATTATTTGGTCTTTGCCTGTGGATAAAGTTAGCCAATACTAAATGTGGTTTTCATTTCTTGAGTCTCAGCCAAAATAGGCCTTTTGTGTTCTGTATTCTCTGCTTTATTTTTTTTTTTTTTAAGATTTTATTTATTTGTCAGAGACAGAGGGAGAGAGAGCGAGCGAGCACAGGCAGACAGAGTGGCAGGCAGAGGCAGAGGGAGAAGCAGGCTCCCCGCCGAGCAAGGAGCCCGATGTGGGACAAGATCCCAGGACTCTGGGACCATGACCCGAGCCGAAGGCAGCCGCTCAACCAGTTGAGCCACCCAGGCGTCCCTATTCTCTGCTTTATTAATACATGATGCTTTCACTCTTGATATTTTTCTTGCTTCTGTCGGTGGCATGAAAGAAAGCTCTTACACCAAGGCAGGTCGGTGGTAAACAGAACATAAATTTAGCCTTCTAAGGAGTTTGAAGAATATTTAATACCCTGTTAAGACTTGGATGCCCTTCAGAGAAGGTTAATGGAATAGCTTGATTCTGAGTAAACTCGGAGAGTCTACTCACAGTTTTTAAATTTCCAAAGTAAGGTTGGGTGAGTTAGTGTAGCTCCCAGAGCAAGTCGTGGTTGACCAAGTTGGAATACTCGCACGTACATTTTGAAAGCCCTTTTCCTTTACAGCTCAAGTAGACTGTCGCCGACCTGAGCAGACTCTCCCGCGCGTCTGAAGGCAGTGCTCATAGGAGGAATAGCTTTTCTGTTTTTAGAATTAAAATACCAATTTTTCCACCCAGACCTTAGATTCTAAATACTAGTCCTCACCTAAGTGAACTCAAGGGTTCCTTGGAGAAAAGACTGATTCAGGGGCTGGAGCAGGGAAAGAAGGACGTCCCAAAATCTGGGGACATGTCGGAGACCCAGAAGTCAGCTTCTGTGGATTTCTACTGGCCAAATTTGAGTATTAAGTAAGGACACTAAGTGGAGTGTAACTGACAGAGTAGAACAGTGCATTAGTCCTTTCAACTAATAAAATAGATACATGAGTAAATAAAGGAGAAGAGAAGCCTTTTTTTTTTTTTTAAGATTTGTTTGTTTATTTGAGAGAGGGTGCTGCAGAGTGCAGGTGGGGAAGAGGAAGCGACAGCGGGAAAGGGAAAGAGAATCTCAAGCAGACTCCCCGCTGAGCGCGGCTGTGGATGTGGACCGGATGCAGATGCGGGGCTCGATCTCATGACCTGAGCTCATGATCTGAGCTGAAATCAGGACACTTAACCGACTGAACCACCCAGGCGCCCAGAGAAAGCTTTTTTCCTCTGCAATAGAATGTTGACTAAAATAGGAAAGTAGTAAGGGGGTATGAAATCAGCATTTTGCAGTTGTCATAGTAAGAATTGACTCAGACAGACGGGGCACCTGGGTGGCTCAGTGGGTTAAGCCTCTGCCTTCGGCTTCAGGCCTCAGGGTCCTGGGATCAAGCCCCACATCGGGCTCTCTGCTCGGCAGGGAGCCTGATTCGCCCCCCCGCCCCGCCTCTCTGCCTACTTGTGATCTCTCTGTCAAATAAATAAAATCTTTAAAAAAAAAAAAAAAGAATTGACTCAGACAGATTCCATCAGTGGATGCTAAATCTGGGGTGAGAGGAGAGAGTTTCCTGGGGAACAAATTGTGAACATGATCTCAAATTAACCCCCACAACTAATTAATTAATTACACATAGAGAAATGGTGACCATGTAATTGTGGGAAACGGACATTATGTGCCTCTGTGTATGATACTCTGAGAAGAACATACCATGAATTATGTCCTATTCAAGCTAAAAACTTATAACCCAAATCCAGTCATGAGGAAACAGCAGAGAAACCCAAATGGAGGGGTATTCAATAAAATGACTTGCCTATAGTCTTTAAAATTGTCAGTATGATGAAAACACGGGAAGGCTGAGAGTCCTCAGAGGTTAAAGGAGACTAAGTATGCTTGACCACCAAGTGAAGACATGACCCTCAGTTGAATCCTGTGTAAGGAAAAAAACCACGCTTTTTCAGGAACGATAGCATAGTAATGTAAAAGCATGTTCTTGTTATTAGGAAGCATGCATACTAAGGGCTAAAGAGCATGATATATACAATTTACCTGAAAAATTTCAGAAAAAAATAATACTGGTAGAGCAAAGTTACAATTTTGTGAATCTGAGTAAGGGGTATAAAGAAATTATTTTTTTAAAGATTTATTTATTTATTTAAAAGATTTCATGTACTTATTTGACAGAAAGAGAGAGACGAGAGAGAACACAGCAGGGGGAGTGGGAGAGGGAGAAGCAGGCTTCCCGCCGAGCAGGGAACATGATGTTGGACTTGATCCCAGGACTCTGGGATCATAACCTCAGCCGAAGGCAGACGCCTAACAGACTGAGCCACCCAGACGCCCTAAGTTTTTATTTAAATTCCAGTTAGTTAACATACAACGTAGTAGTATTAGTTTCAGATACAGTGACTCAGCACTTCCATACACACCCTGTGCTGGTCATGACACACACACACTCCTCCATCCCCACCACATGCTGAACCCCTCCCTCCCCACCTCCCCTCTGCTGACCATCAGATTGTTCTCCGTAGTTAAAGTCCGCTTCTTGTTTTGCCTCTCTCTCTCTCTCTCTCTCTCCTTTTTCTCCCTTTGCTTATTTGTTTTGTCTCTTAAATTCCACGTGAGTAGAATCATATGGTATTTGTCTTTCTCTGATTTATTTTACTTAGCACGATATTCTCTAGCACCCTCAGTGCTGTGCAGAGGTCAAGACTTCATTCTTTTTATGGCTGATATTTCGTTGTATATATAGGCAGCATCTTCTTTACCCGCTCGTCAGTCAGTGGACACAGCTGTTGCCAGAATTCGGCCATCGTGGGTAATGCTGCTCTAAGTGTCAGGGTGCGCATATCCCTTTGAATTAGTATTTTTGTATTCTTTGGGTAAATAACTTCCAAAAACTTCCATAACCTCCAAAAAATATCTTCCAAAAATAGTAGTGTGATGGCTGGATTGTAGGGTATAGTTCTATTTTTAACTTTTTTAAAAAAATTATCTGTTCGATAGAGAAAGCACAAGTAGGTGGAGTGGCAGGCAGAGGCAAAGGAAGAAGCCGGCACCTCGCTGCGCAGGGAGCCCAGTGCAGGGCTCCTTGTTAAGTTAAGCAGACGCTCAACTGACTGAGCCCCCCCCCCAGGCACCCCAGGAAGACTTTTTCTTTAAACATCTTTTTTTTTTTTTAATTAAACAGATTTTTATTTATTTTTTTGACAGAGAGATCACAAGTAGGCAGAGAGAGAGGAGGAAGCAGGCTCTCTGCTCTCTGCAGAGAGCCCGATGCGGGGCTTGATCCCAGGACCCTGAGATCATGACCTGAGCCAAAGGCAGAGGCTTAACCCACTGAGCCACCCAGACACCCCCAGGAAGACTTTTTAAATGGACTGTGTAGATGGGATAATGAAGAGCTTGATACTCATGGCAGACTGGCGATTCTTGAATATAATGTTATATATAATATTATAAATATATACTAATATTTCAGTATTAAATATAAATGTCATTTATATTATGGGATATGTAGTATATACATATAGTATATATACGTACATTATATAATGAACATTCTACATTAAAAATTTTCTGTATTAAAACCTTAAGATTAGGGACGCCTGGGTGGCTCAGTTGGTTAAGCCACTGCCTTCGGCTCAGGTCATGATCCCAGAGTCCTGGGATCGAGTCCCTCATCGGGCTCCTTGCTCAGTGGGGAGCCTGCTTCTCTCTCTGCCTCTGCCTGCCACTCAGCTTGCTTGTGTGTACTCTCTCTCTCCCTGACAAATAAATAAATAAACTCTTTTTAAATAAATAAATGAAACCTTAAGATTAGAAGTTGAAACGCAAACCATCTGGATCCTCGCCAAAATGTGATACAGGAAAAGTTATTCCTTTCTGTCTTCCCTTCTGAATACCCATTGGGCCTCATCACCTTCCTATGTACCTGAACTCTGGATCTCTCAGTTTCTACTCCGTAATCCAAACTTCGAAATTCTGTTCTGTTACTGGGGAGTTGGTTTTTAGGAAGGTCGGAGAGAAACAACCAAGTGTTAATTTTAATAATTTGTACTAATTAATACTAGTGAGCAGAATTAATCTTGATTTATTTTTTTCTTTTGTATTTTAAGATTTTAATTTTTTTAAAGATTCCACTTATTTGAGAGAGTGAGAGCACATGCCCACGGGGGAGCAGAAGGGGAGGTAGAGGGACAAGCAGGAGTGCGACCAGCAGATTGTGCTGAGCACAGAACCTGATGCGGGGCCTGATCCCAGGACCCTGAGATCATGACCTGAGCGGAAGCAGGAGTCCCATGCTCAACCAGCTGAACCACCCAGGTGCCCCTAAGATTTTAATTTTTTTTTTAAGAGCAGTTGTAGATTTACAGTAAAATTGAGAGGAGGGTCCAGAGATCTCCCATATATCCCTTGCCCCCACACACGCACAGCCTCTCCCGTTACCACCATTCTGCCCCAGTATGGGAAGTTTTGTGCTACAACCCATGAGCCTGCATGGACACGTCGCCGTCATCCATAGTCTGTAGTTTCCGTCAGGTTCGTTCACCTGTGGTGGTGTGCATTTTGTGGGTTTGGACGGTGTGTAATGACATGTATGTGCTATGATGGTATCATACAGAACATCTTCACTTACATTTTATTTTCATTTACATTTTGAAGGGCTTTCTAAACATCAAAATTATCTGTCTTTGAAGAGAAGTGTTTGTTGGAGGGGAGAGTATACACAAGCAAAGCAGTAAGGGGGTGGCTAATGTTCCCCTACCCTTGACTGACCTGCAGACCTCCAAAGTCTCGGGGGTTGGTGTTCCTTGAAGAATTAACCCCTTTTTTATTGGCAGATGCCCCTGTTTATCCTTGGTAATATTCCATGTTTGGAAATTTACTTTGTCCAGTATTGATAAAACCACTTAAGCTCTTTGTGTTTATTTGGATGGCATATCCTTTTTCTTTCTTTAGTTTTTAATATATCCGTGTCTTTATATTTAAACTGGATTTTTTTTTTTTTCTAAGTGGATTTCTTATAGGCAAGTTATATAGGATCATGGCCTTTTCAGGCTACTTACATGAGTAAAATTTTTGATAACATGGTGTGGAATCTTACCATCTTGCTCTCTGTCTTCTATTTGTCCCATCTGTACTTAGTTATCTCCTCTTTTCCTACCCTTTTATTTATTTTTTTTGTAGACTTTTATGATTACATCTTTATTTTCACTATTGGCTTATTAGCTGTATCTCTTTCTTTTCTCTCTCTCTCTTTTTAAAGTGGCTGTTTTGAGGTGTAAAAAATACCTTTTAACTATTCTGCCTTCAGATGGTGTTATCCCAGTTTACATATAAGACCCTTACCAATAGTATTCTTGGATTTCTTCTTCCCTCCTTTTGTGCTGTTGTTGTCATAGATTTTACTTACACATATGATACAAATCCCACTTTTATTATTACTTTAGTTTTAAACAGTTAGTTGTCCTCTAAAAAATTTTTTTAAAGAATTTATTTATTTGACAGACAGAGATCCTAAGTAGGCAGAGAGGCAGGCAGAGAGAGGAGGAAGCAGGCTCCCCGCTGAGCAGAGAGCCCGATGTGGGGCTCGATCCCAGGACCCGGAGATCATGACCTGAACCGAAGGCAGAGGCTTAACCCACTGAGCCAGGCGCCCCTAAAAATTTTTTTAAATAAGAAAATGTTTTTTATATTAGCCATTGCTGATGTTCTTTGTTCCTGGCTGCTGGGGCATGAATTATTCCCAGTCATGTCTGCCCTGGGGATTGTTCTGCCTGCTTCTGTATGCAGTCATCAGTAGTTTTCTAATTTGCACAGGCAGTACTCAGTCGAAGACTTGAGGGAACCCCCTGTGTGGTTATCTGGAATTTTTTCTGTGCAGCCCCAGCCTCTCATTTTGCCATGCAGTTTCTAGGGACTTTGGCCTCCCTTAGCTCTAAATGCTCTTTCCCCAATTCAGTGGTCTGCTAGACTCTGTTTGAGTTGCCTTGCCTCCCCCTGTGCCATGGGCTAAAAATTCTCCCTGCAGGGACGCCTGGGTGGCTCAGTTGGTTGGACGACTGCCTTCGGCTCAGGTCATGATCCCGGAGACCCGGGATCGAGTCCCGCATCAGGCTCCCAGCTCCACGGGGAGTCTGCTTCTCCCTCTGACCTTCTCCTCGCTCATGCTCTCTCACTGCCTCTCTCTCAAATAAATAAATAAAATCTTTAAAAATAAAAAAAATTTAAAAAAATAAAATAAAAAAAATAAAAATTCTCCCTGCAGTGAGCTGGGGTACTTGTAAGACTTACCATATCTGTCGACTTCTCTCATGAGTTACTTTCCCATCTGCCTCTTGACCAGTGTCTAAAAACCACTATTTCATACATTTTTTCTGATGTTCAAGTTGTTAAGGCCGCAGGGTAAACCCAATCCCTGTTACTCCATTGTGACTAAGATTGGAATTAATAGTTTGAGTGAGGGATTAAACTCTTAAGTATTAAAGAGCTTTTTCTAATCATACAAGGATGTTCGGTTTTCCATACTGGTAAAAAATATTTCAGAAAGGATGTTGCCAGTTTTTGTTTTAAGTTAAATTGTACCTGATTTATTTACTTGCTTAAAAAGAAAAGTAGTACATTCAAATGTCTCCAAAATAAAAGGTGTGTGGTCCCTTACCCATCTGGTTTCCAGCCACTACCGCCGTCATTCTCCCCATATGCAGACAACTTTCGTCATTAATTTCTTGTGTGTCCTTATGTGCTTTTGTTTTCACTGTAGACATCATTACATGTATTGTGCTCTGTATTCTTAGTCACATGCTGTCCTTTTTTTTTTCACTTGAGCATTATGTATAAGAACTTTTTTTAGTATATTATAAATATTTTAAAACTATATAGTGTTCCATTTTATGGATTAAACCACAATTTATTTAGTCCCTTAGTGGTAGATATCTGTGACGTTTTTAGTCTTCTGCTGTTACAAGTAGTGCTAAAATGAGTGGCCTTGTACACATTTCATTTTGTACGTGTGCAGTTACATCAGCAGGAAATTTCTGAGAAATGGAATTGTTGGGTCATAGGCTAAATGCAGTTTTAATTTTGACGATTATTGCCACATTGCTCTCCATTGCACTTACATCATTTTACATTCTCACCTCCACAGTATGCAAGCCCCATATCCTCATCAGCATCCGGTTTTTGTCTCTTTGTTAATTTTTAAAATGGCATCTCATTTTAATTTGTCTCCTACATTTAAGGTCCATTTATGTTTCCTTTCTGTGCAGTTAGTATTCTCTACCCATTTCCCTGTTGAACTGTTAGATTTCTTCTCTCTCTTTTTTTTTTAAGATTCATTTACTTCTTAGAGAGCACATGTGAGCAGGGGCAGGGGCAGAGGGAGGAGGGAGAGAGAATTCTCAAGCAGGGTCCCTGCTGAGGGTGGAGCCCGACGTGGGGCTCGATCCCAGGACCCCAGGTCATGACCTGAGCCGAAGGCAGCTGCCTCACCCACTGAGCCCCCACGTGCCCCTTAAATAATTCCGTCTTCTCTTAAAACTTGAGTGAAGCCACGTCGTTAAAATGTGTCCCAGGTACTAAAGTTCAGGAAGTGGAATTATACAAAGTCACTGTGAGAAAGCAGGTAATAAGCTGATTTCAGTACCTCCAAAAGGTGCTTTGTTTTCATGGGGTATGAGGGAATTTACTTCGTCACAGCTATAGAATTAGCTGAATTAGCGCAGTTCAAAATCAGGAGGCTTAGAGTGTGGTCCGAGATCGGGGGGCGGTTCACGCTGCCTGGGAGCACTGAACTCTGTGGCAGCCCTCTTAGCTTTCTTCTGGAAAGGTCCCGTTTTCCTTTCAGTGCACTCATTTGAAGAGATGAAGGAGTCGCGTGGCGGTTGGCAGGCATGTGTTGTTCTGCCGCCTTTGCTGCGCTCCGTCAGGGTCACGGTGCGCTGGGCGAGTTTGTTCCCCTCGAGCAGTCTGACTCGAAAACGAATGGTGGGGAAGTAATGTTAGCCTCCACGTAAACAGGCTAGCCTGTTTGACAAGGAGAATGGGTTTGGAAGAGTTAACATAAGTAATGTAGCATTTTTGTCCTACTGATCGCTGTGGTATGTGCTGACCAGCTTTGTAGACTCCCGCGGTCTCGGAGAAAGTTCAACACAGTAGTGCTGTCTCAGTATTTACAGTTAAGTCTGCAGATCAAAGCATGGTGTGTTTGGCTGAGAAAATATTAGTAGAACCACTTTTATTTGAGTGGAAATTTTATATAGTTTTATCTGCTTGTACGTCCTAGTCATAAAGTAGATTTAGCACACTTTAAGTGAAGTTGTCCAAATATTTAAACATAAAGTAATTTAAATTCAAGTTTAACTTTGATGAAGCATAATTTAAGTAATTTAAGTTACATACTTAAAGTAATTCCATGCATGGATCTTCTGTGTAATGAAACTCATTATGTCTAATTTTCCCAGCAGAAATTCAGGAAGCAAAAGCTCCCAGTCCTTCCATAAACCGGCAAACCAGCATTGAAACGGATAGAGTGTCTAAAGAGTTCATAGAATTTCTCAAGACCTTCCACAAGACAGGCCAAGAGATCTATAAGCAGACCAAGATGTTTTTGGAAACAATGCATTACAAAAGGGTAGGTCGAGAGTAACCACTTAGAAATACAGAGTTTTGGTTTTAGGAAAGGTCTTAGAGACAATCTAGTGTAACTTTGTCACTTTATACCTAAGAAATGTCACTGAGCCGAGTGAAAACCCAGCTCCCAGGCTAGTACTTTTCCACCGCAAGTCAGGGTGTTTGGGTCATCTTCGCATGGAAAGTCTGACATTGAAGCCACTTACATTGTGTACTTTAGTAATAAGCCTTCCTAACCGGTCACCTTGTAAGTAATACAGACGCCAAGAGAAAGAGCAGAGTAGACCTTGAACTCTAAGTAACAGTTGTTAGACCAAGTAGCATTCATGTCAGGGTGTTTTGGTTTTGTCTGTTTTGTATTTTGATACAAAATACTCTCTCTGCTCAGGTAGAGAAGGGAAAGCTAGAATTTCGATGTGGAGAAGGACCTTAGCAGATAATCCCTTTATTTTATAGATGGGGAAGGTGAAAGCCAGAGAAGGTAAGTGACTTGTCAAGGTTACACAGCTCCATATTCTGCCCGTGTAGAACGAGAACTCGTGCCTTCCACATGTGTGTCCTAACCCGTAGTTTCTAAACTGTCATTTCAGTTGCAGTAATTCATAAGCCTACTTGTAAAGGGACTCGTTTTTTAAACAGTCAGTTTGTTTGTAACATTCTTCACCCATTAAACTCAGAATTAGCACTAAAGGCCCCTTCTGTGAAGTGAGGGAGTCTTGAGAAGGAAAAGAGTAAAGAAAGCAGCGAGGTGATAAACGGCTTGGCTGTGTTCCAGTGTGGTCAGACTCACGAGGCTAATAAGCGTCATCTTCTGCCAGAATATTTTTTAAATACCAGATTCAGTTAGTAAAGGAGAAAAGAAGCTTTTTTGTTTTTTGATGTGTAGTTACACTGAGAATAAGTAAGCAGCTCCCCCTTTTTTTTCTCCAAGTATTTGTAAGCAGATAGTAACATTTAAAGAAGGCACAGATCATTGATGTCTTCAGTTAGAATCACTGATAGACTCCCCCATAGGGACGCAGCAGAGCTCATGTGGTTGCAACTTCGAGTTTCTAACCAGAGGTAAGAGCTGAGGCTTTGCGGTTCTCTATCGTTCCGCCCGCACAGCGTTTCTGGGACATCGTGGCCTGCCGGCGTGAGCTGCAGCACACAGGGCGCACGCTGGGTGACGCCGGGTGTCGGAGGCCGGTCCGCCCGCTCCATCGGCCCTTCCGAGCCAGTTGAGTCTTCTTTTGCTCAGACTAACGTGCTCCTGTTCTGTAGGAATCAGTTGACTTCTGGATCAGGGCACGAAAGTGTAACGGTAATGAGCCGGTACAGATGCCATCTGGCCTGTGTCCGGGGTCCCTGAGCGCGGAGCGCTGGGTCGGGCCTCGGACTGCGTCTGAAGGGCCGTCCCGCCGCTCTGCATGTTTGCACGAGCCCGGCGTGTGCGCTGGCTGAGTGGCCCGGCTTAGGCCACGCGTGGACGCGATCTTGCACCACACCTGGTGCGCACCTGATAAGGAACAGACGTCGTTCAACGGAAATGTCCCTGGAGAAGCCCTTTTGCCTTTGGCTGCGGGTTACATGTCTTTTCAAAGAAATGAAACAGTTCTTAGCCTAGAATGAGCCAGTCTTAACTAACTGGCTTCAGATCACTTAATCATTTAAGTTTTTTCAGAGAGTTCGGTTGGGTACAGCTTGGGATGGTTGCTGTGAGGTAGTGAAGTGTGTGTTAGTGGAAGGAGCCCTCCATACTCAGTCCACCGAAACTGCAAACCTTACCTTGGGCTTACACTTAAGACTCCAAAAACCTTAACTTAATGTTATTCTCACCAAGTAGACTTCCCAGTCATCTTACTTAATGACCTATACAATATGAAAACTCATTCCTGTGTGTTTGAACCCACTCTGGTGACATTGCCATTAGCTGGTAGGTTTTTTTTTTAAAGATTTTATTTATTGATTTGAAAGAGTTACAGAGAGAGCACAAACAGGGGGAGGGGCAGAGGGAGAGAAGCAGACTGTCTGAGCGGCGAGCCCAACTCAGGGCTTGGTCCCCGGACCTGACATCATGAGCCAAAATCAAGAATCAGCTGCTTAACCAAGTGAGCCTCCCAGGCACCCCAACTGGCAGTTCTTTCTACTGTGTCCCACAGTAGTAGTCTTCCCAACATTTCTGAGGTCCACGACAGTGAGCCAGTCTTGCCCATATTTTTTTCTACTACATTCGTCTTTTCTCCAGTCCTGGTGTATGCCAGTGGTGAGCAGCCTTTTCCACATACGGATCAAGTCTAGAAAACCAAATATTTACAGAATTGCATTAAAAGGATTGGGGTTTTTTTTTTTCCCAGCCATTTTATCTTTCTCATAAAACACCTTATCTGTAGCCAGACTTTTTTTTGTTTTTGTTTTTTTGGTTTTTTAAAAGATTTTATTTATTTATTTGACAACAGAGATTACAAGTAGGCAGAGAGAGAGAGAGGAGGAAGCAGGCTCCCTGCAGAGCAGAGAGCCCAATGTGGGGCTCGATCCCAGGACCCTGGGATCATGACGTGAGCCGAAGGCAGAGGCTTTAACCCACTGAGCTACCCAGGCGCCCCGTGTTTTTTTAATTTCCTCATTGCAAAGGGTAACTCTTTGGGCTGAAATCTCATTCGGGTCCTGCATAATTCATGCCCAGTGCACTAATGCGGCATAATGCCTCACTGTCCCAAAGATGCTCTTGTTGGCTAAGACTCTTCTGAAGCTCGTTTATTTTGCCATTTTTCCTTTTCCATTAATCTTATTAGTTATTTAATATTAATATATGTATTTCTTATAGTTCATTTTCGTGTTCTTTAGAATAAGAGATGTGTTTATTGCAAACCGGATAGATAGCTACATCATTAACACAAAGTTCATTTATATTTATGTTATTATCAAACACTTTTCTTAGAACTCATCTTAGCAAGAATTTGGATTTTACTGAGAAAATGGCAGATGGGGGTGGCATATGCAGAAGGAGCTAAGAAGAATTTGCAAGGTTTAGTTTTTTTAAACTTCTTATCATTACAAAAATAATTAGAATTTAAGAATCTCACTGTAAGAACAAAGCTTTAAATAGGCCTAAGAGTAGCCACAGATTCCAGGATGTATGTACACGGTCACCAAAGAAATGAAGGGTGTATAGGTTTCTTTTGTCATTTGGACAAAACCTTATGTGCCCAGGGTAATTTAAAATATTATAGAGACCCAACCAGATGTTAACCTTTTCTGTCATAACTAGAAAATCCTTTTTTTTTTTAACTTAATGAGATCCTTGCCAAAAGTGAAGACCTTTTCCCCCACAGGTTTATTTATATGAAAACATTTTCAAAACACACACAAAACAGGGGTGCCTGGGTGGCTCAGTGGGTTAAATCCTCTGCTTTCAGCTCGGGTCATGATCCCAGGGTTCTGGGATCGAGCCCCGCGTCGGGCTCTCTGCTCCGCGGAGAGCCTGCTTCCTCCTCTCTCTCCCTGCCTGCCTCTCTTGCCTACTTGTAATCTCTGTCTGTCAAATAAATAAATAAAATCTTTAAAAAAAAACACACACACACAAAACAGACTGCAATTAAATAAAAAAGATACTTTTGCTGCTCAAATTGTTTAGATCCTACCCTTGTTAATTATTAATAAAGCCTTTAGAAACAGTCTCCCCTGTTCTGAAAGCACAGCTTGTATTACCCTCGATTTCCTGAAAACACATGCCCTTTAATTTACTGGATATTGAATTAAAGCTCTTTAATAAGTGAATTTTGTGGGTTTCTCACTGCAGTTTGTTTTTTTTTAAAGATTTTATTTATTTATTTATTTGACAGAGAGAGGGAGAACTCGAGAGAGCAAGCACAGGCAGACAGAGTGGCAGGCAGAGGGAGAAGCAGGCCCCCTGCCGAGCAAGGAGCCCGATGTGGGACTCGATCCCAGGACGCTGGGATCATGACCTGAGCCGAAGGCAGCCGCTTAACCAACTGAGCCACCCAGGCGTCCCTCTCACTGCAGTTTTTTAAAAGATTTATTTATTTTAGAGAGAGAGAGAAAGAGAGCAAGGGAAGGGGCAGAAGAAGAGGGAAAGAGAAACCGAAGCACGCTTTGTGCTGAGTCCAGAGCCCGACACGGGGCTCACGACCCTGAGATCACGACCTCAAACCAGAACCAGGAGTCGGAGGCTTAACCAGCCGCACCACCCACGCATCCCTCTCAATGCAATTTTTTTAAAAAGACGTCTACTAGCAGTCATTCAGATGTGCTTTTTTCCCTTACTACAGAAGCAGTCAGACATGGTGGAAGACTTTTTACTTCTTTCATTGTTCTGTTCCCAGCCTTTCTTTCTGTAAAATTCTGATACTATTGTATACATAAATTTAAAATTTCTCCCATATTAATTCTCTTGAAAAACTGTTTTTCTAAACCTGAGAAAGGAGAAAAAGAGTTTAAAATGTGGCTATATCTTCATTTGCCTTCTCTTTCTCAGAATAAATAGATAGATGTCCTTCTGTGCCTTAAAATGTCCTCACTATTCTAAACCATATGTATGTGTGAGGAGTAGTTTTCCCTGCTATGTAGTTATGCTCAGAGAGCAGCAGTATGTGTCCAAGACAGAGAAACTTTAATTAACAAAATGGGCTTTGATCGTGGTAAGAAAACTGGGGAACAGGGATGGGGGAGTAACCTAGGACACGATTTCAGGATTAGGAGCACAAAGGATGAGAAGTGAGGTGACAAGCGATGGGAAAGCGTCTGAGTTGGTACAGTCTGTAGATCTTAAGAACTAAAATAGGTGGATAAAAGGTTGAGTTGCTCACTGTGTTGAAAGTGGTGAATGAATAAAATAAGGACACACGTAGAATACAGTGACATGTAAGAGAACATTTCAAACATTGTGGAGTTGAACCATGATGACTCGGCGGGTGAGGCTGGCAAGACAGGCTCCAGCTTCGGCGTCGCCTCTTGCGCCCTCTCCTGTTGTGCTCAGAACAGTGGCCAGAATGGAAGGGAGACCGTGGGTGGAAATGGAACAGAAGAGAGATGCGGTCTCTGTGGAGAAGAAGATGCTCCTGGAAGAGAAGGTCACGATAGAAGAGCGACTAAAAGAGCCTGTGGAAGAATAACAGCGAGGCTTGGCAGACACAAGAACTTGTTGCAGAGGAGCCGAAGCTGGTGAAGGAGGCGAAATTATGTGGTGTTTTGTAATTCTGCAAGGACTTGCTAGAGGTCGTAGGCATTTTGGAGAAAGCAACGCAATGTGTGTTCCAAAAGGAAAAACCAAAGATGATAACCCTATAAGACCTACAGAAGAGCCTCGTGATGCCTGAAGCCCGAAGTCCACGTTCCGAAGGTGCCAGAAAGCACAGCTGACTCACCCTGAGCCAGTCGTGGTCCACGTTTGACCCTAGAGGTGTGAGGTGTGGTTCTGCCTCGGTGGAGGGAAGGAGCTGGGCTCGGCGGTGCTCAGGTACAGCTCAGGCCAGCTGAGGTACAGGCCGATGGCACATGCCAGGGCCGACCCTGGTGGGCGTGCCGGGAGAAGCTAACTGCCTCTCAGCGAGCCCCTGTAGCTCTTGAAAGACATCTTTTCTTATCTATGAGTATTTTTTACCTTTTCCCAAACCTTGTTAGACAATCCGAGTGGCTAAAACACGCAATTGCATGGATGAACTCTAATTCAGGAGTCTGTTCGTTGATTTTTTTAGGATTCCATGTTCCATAGTTGCACATACTCAGAGCAGAGGCCAGTGGGACGCTACTCGGCCTCTGGAGTATCATGGAGCAGCTGTGCCTGCTCAACCTCTGGTGGCATGGAGGTATCTTAGACAAATACGGTGTCTTTGGGAATTCGGTGTGGTTCCTTGGCCCTGCCTGGCTGCACTGCGGGTCTGCGTCTCACTGTAGCGTGTGAGTTACCGGAATACTTCCCCCAATACCCATTGCGTTCAGTGAATGAAAGGCAAGAATTTAAAGATTTTTCTTGCTAAAAAAAATTTAATGATGACCTTTGTAAAGAACATATTCGAGCTCATTTGTAATTAGTAACTAAACAGCTGCTAGAAATGATCAGCTATTGGCTTTTCCCTAGAGATGTGGCAAGGAACACATGTACCTTAACAATTCCCACCGCCTTTACATTGCCAGTAATTGACCTTGACAAAAATCAGTTACTTTTGCCCTGTTTTGTTTCTCTAAATGTAGAAATGTTTAAATCTGTGTTCAGCTAGCCACTAATGACCTTGGGGTATATTCCCCAGTAAGATGAACTATCTCAAAATATGAAACCATGTGCTTGGTCTACTGGAGATGTTAATTTTAAAAATTTTACTTGAGAGGATTAAGGGCCTAATATATTTGTTTTCCTAAAAAAAAAAATTATTGAAGGCAATGGAACCAGCAATTCAAAAAATATGAACATCAAAGCTAACACCTAAATAAATCAAAAAGTTAACTACAGTACAAAAGAAACTTAACCCAGAAAGCAAATCATGGAATTCCAGATTCTAAAGATGAGAGTTTCAGATGGACAATGAAGAAGACACAATTAAAGAATAGTCAGTTTTCAAAACACATTGGGAAAAAAAAAGATTTCAACCAATTAAGAAAGTATACAGAACACCTCTCAGTATTCAAAGGAATTTATTCACTTGTCAAACTTTTAAACTACAAAGGAAAAATTTCTTGGGAAAAAAAATAAGATAACTTTTACATGCAGACATAATAGAAAAGATGATCCCAGCAATAGCTTAAAAATACTTAAGGAAAGAGGTTCATTTACGTGGCTAGATTGATTTTTCTTAGAAAACTAAAAAAACATTTTGGAATTTTGTAGAATCTAAAAATTTACCAACACAAACCTGACATCACTTAGCTCCTTTGACAAGAACTGTGAAGGATCTGAGATTTTCCCTACTTGCAAGTTTACAAGTTAGGCTGCCACCATTTTGTGGTTGCAGCAGAAGACACGAGTCTCCCGGGTCAGAAAAGAAGGCCAGTTTATGACTCACAGCAGGAGCTGTATCAAGAGTGTATCAGCAATTGCAGCAGTTCCCTGAGTATCCGTTCCCTCGGGCATGCAAAGACCAGGTAGTGCCTGTGCCTGCAGGGAGTAATGTCAGATAAGAGGATCTTTTATAATGGGCAGGAAATCTTGCTGGACCTTCACCTCACATGGAAACATTATCTTTATTATAGTGGACAATAGACAATCTGCCCTTTTACTTGAGGGAGGCTCTATCTCTGTCTTCCCAGGATAGCTCTGTCTAGCTGTCCTCGAGAAGATGGTGTGGAACAAAGGCAGTCCACATTTTCTCGTGGGCCTTGCTTGTAGCGTCACTCCGCACTCACGCGGGTAGTAGTGTGGAACACGCATAGCATACTTACTGCTCTGCCCGGGCCTATTGAGAGAAGATCGTAGAAGGTAGATGGAATGAGGAAGTCAGATTTACCACATGCGCCATGGCACTTTGTCATTCTGGCTTACAGTTTTCGTAGAATATTGTAATTACTTACTTGCATTCAGACTTCCCATTCAAGTTGAGTGCTCTCGGAGCATTTTGTTAATTTTTTTATGTTTGGTACAGTGGCTGGCAATTCCAGTCATGCAGCAAATGCTTTCAGAGTGGATACAAATACACTTCATGAAGTTCAGGAAAAATGATCTCATCAGGAAAATCCAGGTGTACTAATAGGGGTATAAAATTAGCAACATGACAAGATAAATTCACAAACTTCAGTTGCAACATGACATGCCGGTGATAAAAGCTAAAGAGCCAAGCACAGTACTAAAAAATAGTTACTTTTAAAGATAATAGCAGTGAATGGCATTAAATGTTAATAGCACTCTAATAAGGAAAGTTCATAGTTCATTCAAAGAATTAAGACTGAGAATTGTTAAGAAAACTTGAAATTACAATGTTACATTTATTCTAGAAAAAACAAACCATATAATCTTTCTGTGAGGTGGGGTGGGGAGTGTGAATTTGGTAGAAGAGATTTCTAAATCTGGCCAACTTTCCTAAAATGAAAGACATCACATGTAGGTGAGATTTTGATTAAAAAATTAAAATATAGGACAGTGAAATAAACCAGGGATTCCAGAAATAAATTCGGTTTCTCAGGAGCCAGTTACGTGACAGCTGGGGAAGCGAGGGGCGGTGTGGCTTCACCACCTGCCGCTGAGAAAGGCAGGGGGGTCTGTGTGTCGGTGACTTCCTGTGTCCCGTGCTGTGTGCCCACCCCTCCTCCAGATAGAGTTAAACATGAGAAAACTTAGAAGTAAATTAATAAAGTAGATTAGGATATTTATTTCAACTGTAGATACTTCTGTGGAGAAATTTAGAACAGTTTTTTTTCCCCCAAAGAAGGTAAAATGCATTTTTTTTTAAAGATTTTATTTATTTATTTGAGAGAGAGGCAGTGAGAGAGCATGAGCGAGGAGAAAGTCAGAAGGAGAAGCAGACTCCCCGTGG
>PISX010025495.1:0-25937 GCA_004024625.1 Mellivora capensis | reverse complement strand
TTTTTTTTTTTTTTAAGATTCTATTTACTTATTTGTCAGAGAGAGAGAGCGAGCACAGGCAGACAGAGTGGCAGGCAGAGGCAGAGGGAGAAGCAGGCTCCCTGCCGAGCAAGGAGCCCGATGTGGGACTCGATCCCAGGAGGCTGGGATCATGACCTGAGCCGAAGGCAGCCGCTTAACCAACTGAGCCACCCAGGCGTCCCTAAATAAATAAAATCTTAAAAAAAAAAAAAAGAGTGGGATCTTTCTAAGAGCGATATACAGGTAGGCAGAATGCTCCACCGATGACCCAGCTTTTTAGTAGTAGTGAGACCTCTGAGCCTCATCAATGAAGTAGAAAAGACAAAACCTATAGTGTAGGGTCACTGTCAGGAGTATAAAGGTTGTTGGCCCTTAGGCCAGCACCCAACACATATTCAGTGCTCCATTCATGGTAGGTATTATTAATACTGGTAGACCCTTGTCATTTTCCCAGTCCGCCATTCTGCCTTCCAGGTCAAACATTTCTCAGAACAGTATAGGGGGTAAGGCTGTGGACTGCTGCTTTAGCCACTTTTTAGCTGGGAAACCTTGGACTGGTTACTATTCTGTGATTCTGGGCCTCAAACACCTCCTCAGTCAACTGCGGGTGGCAAGAACAGTACCTACCAGACAGGGCTGTGGTGAGGTGGAAATAACATGCGTGTTGGGCTTCATGTAAAGCCAGCACACAGTAAGTGCTCAATAATTCTGAACTGGCACCGATCCTTGTTACTGGCATGGCCATGTCTCATGTCTGTCACACCCTAGGCTGCGGGGCGCCTGTTCCACATGGAAGGGGCTAGTCCCCAACCGCTAGGACTCTCCAGTCTCAGGAGTACTAACGCAGCAAGAGAAGGCGATCCCAGAGCTCCGCACGTCCACACGGGAGAGCCTGACCCAGCTCTGATTTCTCAGTGCCTCCCTGGGGGAGGGGAATTCTGAAAAGGCTGGACGAAATCCCGACTTTTGCAGTTATGGAAGTATCGCGAGCCCCATTTTACAGGTGCAGAAACTGAGGTCTAAGGAGGGGGAGGCTGCTGCTCAAAGACGCACGGACGCATGCCCAGAGCTTGACGCACGGAGTCCTCGCTCGTGGCACTGTCCCCCAGGGAAGAGCCTCTGCCGTAGGAGCCCCTCCCAGAGCCCCGCCTCCTGCTCGCCAGGGTGGGCGTCGGGCCCTCCCGGAAGCCCCGCGGCGACTATCTGGGCGTTACTCACGACGAAGGAGACGACGGCAGCGAAGGCCGCCTCCACCTTCCCGCGGTCCCCGGGGATGGCTCTGACCCGATGCCGCAGCGACTAAGGCTGCCGGGAAGTCGGGTCCCGGCTGAACGCTCTGCGCTCGGCTTCTCCGCGCCGGGACCTTTGGAGGAGCGCTCGATAATCTTCGGAGGCGGGAGGGAGAATCCGGGCGTTTCCGGCGCCGAGGGGCGGGGCTGAAAGTGGCGCAGGCGTGGCCGTCGCCGCCTGCAGGGGGCGCTGTTGCCAGCGCGATTCGTTCAAGTCAGATAGCGGGCCCGGCATTCTGGAGGCACAGGAATCGGCTCTGTAGTCCTGGGGCCTCGGGTTCTTGCTCTGGAAAATGGGTTTGATGACAAGTTTGGTGAGGCTTCAGTGGAACCTGGATAAATGTATTAAAGGAACTAGAAGACACATGGATAAATATGCACTTACCTTGCCTCAGTTTGTTCATCTCTAAATGGGGATAAATTGCACCTTCCTTTCCTGTGTACACTTTCCTGTGTAAACTGTGGGAAAAATGTATATAAAGGGCGTGGCACCTTGTAAGCACCTGGTAAATGGCAATGTTTGTGATAATAAGCAAAGCGCCCTGCCAAGCCAGGAAATAATGTCCAAGTCTTGGTTCTTGCCCTCAAGGAGCTCCAGCCACAGACCCAGAAACAAGGCAGCTGGGAGCTACAGTATATCGATTGGCTGGGAGTCAGACCTGTCACTGGCCACTGAGACTCAGTTTTCTCCTTTCACTGAGGGCTTTAGCTTGGCTTCCTTGGATTCTGGCTTGTGAAATGCAGTCCAAGATGGGTTTTAAATATATGTATATATATATTTATTTATTTATTTGAGAGAGAGAGTGTGAATGAGCACATAGAAGGAGAGGGAGAAGTACGCTCCCTGCCGAGCAGGTAGCCCCATGCAGGGCTTGATCCCAGGACCCTGAGATCATGACCTGAGCCGGAGGCAGATGCTCAACTGACTGAGCCACCCAGGTGCCCTAAGATGGATTATAATTAGATGCGTAAGGTGGAGTAGAGATCATAGGAAGTCACCATCAACTGGCATTTATCCATACAACAAACTTCATTGAGCCAACCTTCTGGTACCAGATCTTAGAGAGGCAACATTGAATAAGAGATGGTTCTTGCCCTTGTTCGAGCTCACAGTTCCATTAAGAGCAGATAAATAGCCCTTTTATTAGGGCTAGAATGTCAGAATGACAGAAAGGCTGTGGGAGCCTAAAAGGAATCAGCTATCAAAACTTTGGGGGTTAGGGAAAGTACCTGAAGGAGTAGGTAACATGAAGTAGCTGAAGGATAGGAAGGAGGGGTAGAGAGTGAATACTGGAGTGAGGGAAAGGGTTTCAGACAAGAAGCTCAGGGTGAAAGAGAACATGGCAGAGTCAAGAACTCCATGGAGGCGACCCTGGAGGGCAGAAGAAATTTGGGCATAGAGGGATGTGGGCAGGGGAGGGCATACGATTTCTCTCTGTCCTTTCCATCCAGTACTACCTCCACCAAAGCCACCAGCAGGACACATTCTTGTGCCCTCCTATCTGTGCCTCACGTGTTTATGTCCCTACAGTTGGTTTGCCCACTGCACACATCCTGAGCCCCGGGTGCAAAGACCATTACCTGCACCTACAGGTCAGAAGGCTTGGGCACTAGGGACCCAAGTCCATTATCTAGGACCCAGGACATACACTTAAGTAATGCGCAGGGGACAAGGCACATGGAGAAGGATGAAGGCATTCCTGGGAGAGATCCGGTCATGAGCAAAGACAGGAAGGTGGGATAGGATGGCTTTCTAGAGCCAGGCTGTGAAGTTTTGTGCTTGGTGGGCGATTTAACCAGGCCTCAATTTTCTTACCAGAGCTTATTAGAGTGGCTGTGACACCTAAAGGAGAGAATGTGTTTAAAAGGCAAGAGCAGGAGCTCAATCAGTGAACTTGGAAGATTGGCTGAGAACAGATTTGGAAGCAATTCTGCTCTAGCAATACTGGCTCAGAATGCATCTCTCCAAACCCCTTCACCAGAGATCCTGATTTGAGGATCTGAGTGGACCTGGGAATATGCATTGGTGACCAGCACTAGGGCAGAATTATTCTTAAAATTTTAATAAAAAGCATATTATTTCCACTAACTTCCCCTAAGAAAGCAAAGACCTCAAGGTCAGCTCTGTCTCTTCCTTCCTCCACCACTAACTTTCCCAGAAACCAGAAAGCAGTCAGGTACCCAGCAGAGATTTTTCTGGTATGCGTGACTGAATCTCCAGTCCAGGTCCAGTTTGGGGTCCTGAAGTGTTCTGTCTATTGCAGGTGCCTGGCTCAGGGCTGAGGAAGAGGTTTCAGAAACTTTCTTGGCATGTCTCCTCCCTACTGGCATTTGCTGCTCTTGGATGGTCCCTTGTGTCTTCACACAGCCTGACTGCAGAGCGACAGGCTGAGTAAAGCAAGCTTTCATGTCCACCAAGCCCAAGGACATGCCCACTTGCAGGAGCCTCTTTTAAAGCCCAGTAATACCTCATTTACCTGCCAACACTGACCATCAGGAATGACTTTTTAAAAAATATATTGTTTTATTTATTTGACACACAGAGAGAGTGAACACAAGCAGGGGGAGTGGCAGGCAGAGGGAGAGGGAGAAGCAGACTCCCCACCAAGCAGGGAGCCTGATGTGGGGCTCAATCCCAGGAGCCTGGGGTCATCACCTGAGCCAGAGGCGGACGCTTAACTGACTGAGCCACCCAGCCATCCCAGGAATGACCTTTTATCCAACTGATAGTTCTCCCCTCAAGCCCCAACGCACCCAATTTAAACTCATTGATATATAACTTCCTAAAATTATCTATCTACTGCTTTCTCCTCTGGAACAAAGAGATAGAACATCACTGAAACCTCCCTCCTCCCCCAGCCATTGTGGAAACTGGGAAGTACAGGAGGTCCAGGTGTGACTGACAGCCCCTCCCTACACTGCTCTGTGACCTTGGCAGGTCACTTTCTTTCTCTGACCTAGATGATCTACTCTTTACTAGAAGGCACCCTGCAGATCTAGTGGAATTATTGCAGATACCACATAGGTAGGTGTCCAGCACGCGGCAGGCAAGTGATCACCATGTGGAGGTTGCCAAAATTGTTTTCTGGATGATTCCAGATCAATTATGGCTCCATGACCACTTTCTACTTAGCAGGCTCTCCTCAGGTCAGGTCATCCAGAAAGCTGAGTTGGCTGTCATTTTAACTTCCTAACTGTATTGCCTGGAAAGCCTCCTCCCCCAGATACAATGCTGGTTCCCAACAACACTTTCTTCCACCAAAGGTGATGAAACAGTCCCCCTGAGCAAAGCCCCAACCAGCTTGATGAAATTGGGAAAGTGTTGGGTCCATTTCTAAGGCAGTGATCCTGTGAAAACCTAGCTGAGCCTTCCCATAAATGTGAAAGGTGGTAGGACAATCCTATAGTTCAGTATACCTGCTGCAATGGAATTCATTGGACCTGAATTCCAATCCCAGCTCCACCACTTTCTAGCTGTGCATACTAGGGCAAGTCACTCAACCTCTCTGAGCCTCCAATTCCCAGATGACAAAGTGCAAATACATCATAGGGTTTTAGGGATAAGCAAGACCAGGGCTAAAATCAAAGATACCTCCTCCCCTCCTTAGCTGAGAGCCCTCATTCCTATTGTTGTCTTAGCCCTTTGCTCTAGGTAACAAGAATATGACAGCTCTAGAGCATGCCTAACACAGCAAACCTCACCTAGTTGCTAGAACTGTCCCTTAGGAAAGACTAATGAATCATTTCACTCCTACTCTCAGGAACCACAGCAAATCATTCATTCATGATTACCCACAAAGGTAAAAAGTTGGAGCGGGGGTAATTGGGGGATCAGTAAATCCACCCAGGAGCCCATGACCTTTGCTGCAGAATTCAGCTTCCCACCTGGTGCCACCCCAGGGCACAGATAAGTGGGCAGGCAGACAGGCCTGCTGCAGTCTTTCATCAGCTATGGGCCAGTCCCCTGGGGTTAACCTGTGGGTGGATACTAGGAGGAGGAGGCTTATGCAAAACTGCACATAGTTCAGTTTTTACTGTTTCCTTCATTAAGGGAGCAGGAGAAGGGAGTCTGCCTCCCTTTACTATAAATCAAGCCCTGCAAAAATAGGACATCTCTAAGGAGGGAGAGGAGGAGGGGAAAGATAAAGAGGACAGAGAATTTGTGGGGAAAGGAGGAGGGATGTGATACAGGGAGAAGGAAAGGAGAGAGGATGGGGAAAGAAATGGAGAAAGGACAGGGCAAGGGAGACCGAGAATGTGGGGCACAATTTAAGGGAAGACAGACAAGGAGAAAGAGAAATGCTCAGTTCTTCATAGATAGATACACTTGATATTAGCCAAAAGGCTGAGAAACAATCTTCATAGATATATACAAATAATTGGTGAAGTCCAAGAGGAAAAGGAATACTAGGGGAGTCTGCAGACAACAGAGTGGACAGGCCTGTAGACCCAGCAAAACTGACCACACACCGGGGATTGGGAGGCTCCAAGATTTGGTGGTGGTGGGGTGGGGGCGGGTTAAGGTGGCTCACTTTCAAGCCTTTCCCAGTCGTTCTGCAGTGGCCTCCCTCCAGGGGCCCACAGGGCTGGGAGCTGTCCAGATTCCTGGTGCTGAAATGTCCAGGCGCTCACTGGCAAGACTGCTCAGCCATTGGACAACTACTTGTTAGGCACCTACCATATGCCACCTATTGTTCCAAGTGCCAAGGAAGGCAGCAGTGAATAAAACAGGCAAATATCTGAGCCCTTATGAAGCTTACAACCCCTGGGAGAAGAGAACACAAGAGAGATAAGAACTATTCATGTTAGAAAAAGGTCACTTCTAAAATAAGAAAAAAAAAAGTCACTTCTTTTTCTTGAAAGTTTCAATGTTATAAATTGTTATTTTCAAGCAAGTTTTGTTTAATAAAATGTAGCCTTAGTTAAATAATAGCTTGTTCTAGACTTATATGTATATATATAAATATATGTATATATACATATGTATAAATATATATAAAGAACACTTAGATATATAAATGTGTATATATATCTATATGCTAAAGACACAGAATGTTCTATGTGATTTGTCATTTCACTTTTAACAAAATGCTAACTCAGTCACAATTTTCATACAATATTTAATGTGAGAAAAGTTCACATTTTATGAAGAAAAATAAAGGAGGAAGAGAATGAGGAGCTCATCAAATGCACCCTTAAACCATGGTCACATGCTGTTCCCCAGAGAGGAGACACAATGGTGCAGGATGCCAAGGCTGGAGTGAGCCATTACATAAAGGATATGCTGACATTGGGTCACAGGTCACAGGGACTCTCAGTCAGATGACCCATCAGGGGCACCTTAGTGGATCAGTTGGTTAGGTGCCTGCCTTCAGCCTAGGTCATGATCTCAGGGTCCTGGGATTGAGCCTGTGTCGGGCTCCCTGCTCAGTGGGGAGTCTGCTTCTCCCTCTCCCTCTGTCCCGCCTCCTCTCTCTCTCAAATAAATAAATTTTTTCTTTTTTTTTTTTTTTAAAGGAGGATCCATTAGAGGCCAGACTCCAACCCTCACCTCTTCTCCCTCTGGGTGCATCTCATTCCTTCACCCTCAGGCCATCTGCGTCCACTGTGCCAGAGAAGTGGGTTCCCACTCTGGATGTCCAACATCACTTTAGTCCTGGAAGATTTGAGACACTGGGCTCACATCTGTTTTATCAGTGGGTCAACTCAGGCAACCCACTTCCTCACTTTATTTCCTCGGTTTACTCATCTATGAAATAGCAACTATCATCCTTATCTAGTAAACATGGTTTGAGGAGGTACCAAGGGGAAAGTGGTGGCTGAGTTCTCTCTACTGTACACATGTGGCTGGGTGGGGGGAAGATTTCCCCTCATTGAGGTCGCATTCTTTAGAATCCCCAGTGCTCAACACAGGGTCTAATCCCATAGCATTGAGTGAATGAAGTGAGTGACAGCAACGTTTGGTTGATGTTCATGGAGAGTTGTATATTGCTTTATCCTTCACACTGCAGCCCTGTTCCCAAAGAAGTACTGACCTTGGGGTCCACAGGGGTTCTAGATAGTTTTGCCATAAGCTTCTTTGTTGCAAGTGTTTTCACCACATTACTAATTGGCTGTGGTAATTTTCCCTTAAAAGATTAAAAAAACAACTGGTTGATAGTTTGGTTTGATAGTTTTTTTTTGTCTCATCAACTGTCTGACAGTTTGGCTTAATTTCTCCATGGACATAGTGCTTCCATTTATATATAATATAAACAGTAGCCATTATGATGGTCTATACAGTGGTGCAGAATTTTGAACCCAGACCTCCCACAGAACTTTGGAATGTTTATCAACAACATGTGACATTATGCCAAGAACAAGCAACAGTGTAGAGAAGGCTTTCACAATGCAATACAAAACCCAGTTACAAATATATATCCTAGTGTTTGGAAATGGATATCTGTCTTAATGAAGGAAGAATTTTTAGCATAAAAATGAGAAAGCGGGGACGCATGGGTGGCTCAGTTGGTTAAGCAGCTGCCTTTGGCTCGGGTCATGATCCCAACATCCTGGGATCGAGTCCCACATCGGGCTCCTTGCTCGGCAGGGAGCCTGCTTCTCCCTCTGCCTCTGCCTGCCACTCTGTCTGCCTGTGCTCGCTTGCTCTCTCTCTGACAAATAAATAAATTTTAAAAAATTTAAAAAAAATGAGAAAGCGTGATGTTAAATGAGAGAATCAGGAAGCCAAAAAAAAATCTGTAACTATGAACAATTATTATTTTTTTAATATTTTATTTATTTATTTGACAGACAGAGATCACAAGTAGGCAGAGAGGCAGGCAGAGAGAGTAGGGGAAGCAGGCTCCCCGCCGAGCAGAGAGCCCAATGCAGGGCTCGATCCCAGGACCCTGAGATCATGACCTGAGCCGAAGGCAGAGGCTTTAACCCACTGAGCCACCCAGCTGCCCCTGAACAATTATTTTTGAGACAAGTACAAGTACAATCCACAAAATAAAGTGAGTTATTTGCACAGTAATCGTGAATCTACACATAGTTAAAATGTATTCAAGTATTTTTTATTTTGCAACAGTCTTTAAAATTTTGTTATTCAGGGGTGCCTGGCTGGCTCAGTCAGACTGTGCGACTTAGGTCTCAGGATCATGAGCTCAAGCCCCACACTGCATGTAGAACTTACTCAAGAAAATTGTTATTGATGTTTCATTATGTCCTTTTTAATGAACATATTTCTTTCATTTTTCATGATTTTGTCTCTTATGAGAAAAAAAGACATGATCCACAGGAGCCCAGATAGCAGCCCAGGGAGAACACAGGGTGGAGCCCAATTCTAAGAGGGTCCTTCAGTGTGGGCCACTATGGGAGACACTTGAGGGCAAGAAAGTCCTATGACCAAGTACGTTTGGACAAAACAGCACACTCCAATCACCTCTGGAGGATTTTTTTTTAAAAAGATTTTATTTATTTGTCAGAGAGAGAGAGAGAGCGAGCGAGCACAGGCAGAGTGGCAGGCAGAGGCAGAGGGAGAAGCAGGCTCCCTGCCAAGCAAGGAGCCCGATGTGGGACTCGATCCCAGGATGCTGGGATCATGACCTGAGCCGAAGGCAGCCGCTTAACCAACTGAGCCACCCAGGTGTCCCACCTCTGGAGGATTTTCAATGTCCATTGCCAAGTCCAGGGTCCAAGAGCTGCTTCACAAACCCTATTTAACTTCTTCACCCATGAAACTCCTCTATTCTTCTCCTTTTTTGGAGGAACACTTATTATCCTCAAGCAGGTGCCTTGGGAAATACTGGGCTAGGATTTGGGAAGGATTTGAGAATCCTCATCCCAGGGAGACAATTTTAGAGGTTTATGGGATTCTGTAACCTCAGTGTTTTGTATGTGCCTATCACAAAGCAGGTGCTCAGTAAACAGGTTATGGATGGATGGATGGATGGATGGGTGGATGGATGACTGAATATGTTATTCTATGAATGAATGAATGACTCTGTTATTCTTGTCATTTCCAAATGGTAATAATTGAGGGGAGGAAGGTGAAAGCAATTTGAGACCCAAGGACTCAGGACAGAACAATTTTCAATTTCCTCTAGATCACAAGTTTGGCTGGAGAACTGATGGAATTTATTCACCCATTCATTCATTCAACCAATGACAACAGAGTGGATTAGCACTAGAGAACTTGGAGGGGATAATTAACGAAATGTGGAGGTAAAGGAGGCTAGAAATGGCTTCCTGGAAGTGAGTCAGAAGGGTCCTTTGGGAGAATGAACTCAGGGCTCCCACCCTCATGCTATTTTTCCAGCCACACAAATCATGCTTGTGATTTCTTGCTTGGAATTCACAGGAGCTGTGATCCCATGGTTGTGGCCCCCTGACCTTGACAGAATTCAACTTGGCCCCCTGCCCCCCAACCCTTAAGGATCTCCCCTCACCACTCTCCCTCACTGTCAGCTGCTTATCAACCAACCCACACCCTGAGGAGGTATCTGCGTTATGCAAATGACTGAAAAGACCCAAAGGAACAAAGCTCTAGTGGCAAAATGCCAAGCAGAATGACAAGTAAATGGGGAGCCACATGAGAGCACAGAGGCTCTGCTCAAGCCCCCCTAGAAACCATTCTCAGAAGCATCAGACTGGACACTCACCTCCTTCCTCCCAGCACCGACTGCAAACCAGCCCCTCTGCCCCCTGCAAACTGGCTCATGACTGGATCTTTAAATTGGGGGAAAAATGCTTCATCATGTTCTGCTTCTCCATTCAGAACCAGAAACTCCCTTCCCCCTCCTTCCTTCTCCCAGCGCACTCTCCTTCCAGTAAAATGTGGTTAAAGGGACAGTACCATCACTTCCTCATCTCTGAGGGTCTGTTTAGGACCAGGGGTCCGGAAATGAGGCAGAGAGCAAGGAGAAACAAACTGGCAGAGGTCTTTTCTGGGGGAAATCTGTCTGTCCCCATCCTGGGAAGCCCACAGAAGGAAAACCAGTATAAACTGGAAGTGTAGTGGGGGTTGAGTAACTGCCTGAGGGGAGGCTCAGATCTGGGAGGGGAGTCTCAAGGCTCCTTCCCAGAAAAAGATGGTGGGAGTCCCAAAGGAGGAGCAGGAAAGCCCAGATGTGTATGTGGGAGAACTTCATAGAAAACAGGGGACTGGACCCCCTAGCAGAAGGCCGAGGGGCTGGATCCCCAGCTCCCAGAGTAGTCCTGCAGGATCATTTATCACCCTCCTCAGTTCCCATCTGCCTGGCACATATACATACAACCCTCCTCTCCTGCTCCTAGGTAAAGGCAGAGATTAACCGCTTTCTCCCCAAAGGAGCAGGCCCTGTCCTCGGTGCTGAAGCACTGACACAGCCCTCCCCCACTTCCAAGGCATTTCACATGAGAATGAAAGCCCAAGGAAAAGTCGTATAACACCAGCATATCACCCCAAATCCCAGGAGCCCCTTTATCTATCTGACCTCCCATTCGAGATTATGGAAGTAAGGGATTTTGGTGCCCTGAAATCATCCCACCACTTCACTGGGGGCTAGAAGGGATGCCTATCACTGCACCCACTTCTCTGTTGTGGAGGTGCGGGGGGAGGGATGACAGATGACAAGTCAAAGTGCAGGAAATGAGGAGGAAAGAGGGAGAAAGGACTTCCTAGTTGCGGGAAAGTGGCTGCCGCATCCACAGGCAGTAGTATATGGGTTCCCTTTCCCTAGTTCAGCCAGAGACTCCCGCAAAGCAGATGCTGCTGGTGGGTCTCTAGTTGCAGCTTATCCCAGGGCAAGGTACAGATGGGAAAAATGGGGGGGGGGGAGGCACTTCTCCAAGGTCATTTAGCCAGCAAACTGTGAAGCTGACCTCAGACCATAGATCCTGACCCTAGGACACCTGTCACTTCCCCCAATCCCACACAGGTGCTAGTCCCCCCGACTTCATGCCCAGCCCCCACAGAAGCCCCACTCTGGGTTCTCTGACCCTCCCACAACCCACGTTCCTCTGGCCTATTCAGAGGACCCTCTGCCTCCTTCACTGAGGGCCCTCCTTGCTGGGGCCAGCTTCAGGGTCTCCTTCCTATACTGCAGGGACCACTGTGTCTCCCATCCTGGCTTCCCTCTCTCCATCCTCTGAGATGTCTCCCATACCCCAATTCAGAGTGCCCTTGCCGCCCTTCCCAACTCCAAGTCCCCCTCCCCTATTCCGCAGCCGGCTGCATTTCTTCCTGACGGCTTCCTAGGTATTAGGGAAAGAGTCTTTCTATTCAGGAGTCTTCTCTCTCTAACTTCTGTAACATCCACCATGAGTCCATTTAAGATTACTTTGCTCCCTCCCCTCTTCCGGACTGGCTCCAGACACGCTGCACCCCCTATCCTGAGTCCTAACTTTCAGGAAGATTTTGTGCTCCCCTCCCCCTCATTCAGGGGTCTCTTCATCCTACTGACTACAGAGTCATCCATCGCTCCATCCCAAAGGCACTCTGCTCCTATTCCAACCAGGACTCCTTGTCCTCTCCCTATTTTGGGTCCCTTCTCTATTTCTGAGCATAGTAGCAGGGTCTCCTGACTCGCATCCAGGGTTCCCCACCGCTCCAATCCAGGAGTCCTGTAGCTCCTAACCCGACCTCGGGGTGCTCCACTGACGCCGCGTTGATTCCCCTTCACTCCTGAGTCCCCCTGCCCCGCCCCTCTCACTGCGGCGGAGAGGAGCTGCCCGGCCCGGGCAGCGAGGGAGGAGGCAGAGAGGGCGGGGCCCTCCTCCCCTCCCCCCACTGCCAAGGGGCTGGACCCGACCCGGCTGCTATAAAAAGGCCGGCATCCCCGTGCTGCCGCAGTGCCGCCCGCCCCGTCCTGGCCTTGGGTATCCCCCTCCGCCGGCGGCCGCACCTGCTCCCGCCATGATGAGCTTCAGCGGCGCTGACGCGCTGCTGGGCGCCCCGTTCGCGCCGCTACATGGAGGCGGCAGCCTGCACTACGCGCTGGCCCGCAAGGGCGGCGCGGGAGGAGCGCGCTCTGCTGCAGGTTCATCCAGTGGCTTCCACTCCTGGGCGCGGACATCCGTGAGCTCCGTGTCGGCCTCCCCGGGCCGCTTCCGAGGCCCAGCAGCCACCTCAAGCACCGACTCGCTAGACACGCTGAGCAACGGACCAGAGGGCTGCGTGGTGGCAGCAGCGGCGGCCCGCAGCGAGAAGGAGCAGCTGCAGGTGCTGAACGACCGCTTCGCGGGCTACATCGACAAGGTGAGGCAGCTTGAGGCTCACAATCGCAGCCTGGAAGGCGAGGCGGCGGCCCTGCGGCAGCAGCACGCTGGCCGCGCCGCCATGGGCGAGCTGTACGAGCGAGAGGTGCGCGAGATGCGCGGCGCTGTGCTGCGCCTGGGCGCGGCGCGCGGCCAGCTGCGCCTGGAGCAGGAGCACCTGCTGGAAGACATCGCGCACGTGCGCCAGCGCCTAGACGACGAGGCCCGGCAGCGGGAGGAGGCCGAGGCGGCGGCGCGCGCACTCGCGCGCTTTGCGCAGGAAGCCGAGGCGGCGCGCGTCGAGCTACAGAAGAAGGCGCAAGCGCTGCAGGAAGAGTGCGGCTTCTTGCGGCGTCACCACCAGGAGGAAGTGGGCGAGCTGCTCGGCCAGATCCAGGGCTGCGGCGCCGCGCAGGCGCAGGCGCAGGCCGAGGCGCGCGACGCCCTGAAGTGCGACGTGACGTCGGCGCTGCGGGAGATCCGCGCGCAACTTGAAGGCCACGCGGTGCAGAGCACCCTGCAGTCGGAGGAGTGGTTCCGAGGTTCGTGGGCGCGTGGGGGAGGGGGCGCCCCCTCCTGGCCGGGCCGGGTGCAGTCTGTGTAAAGGTGGCTGGGCTGGAGGGTGTGCTATTCAGCTTCCCCCTGCAAAGTGCATTCCCTTTCGTTAAATAACAGTTTCCCCCCCGGGTCTTTGGAGACACCCCTCTCCCTTCCCTGAAATTCTGGGTTGTCCTTTGGCTGCCCTCCTCCAGGGTCCTTATATCTGAGACTTATATCTGAGACTCTGGGTCCCCTCTGTTGCCCCCGCCCAAGATTAGAGAGCCCCACTCTGAGGCCCCTTTCCATCAGATTCCTTCTACAGTTCCAAAGCAGTGCCAGCTTCCAGTTAAGGCCCTGGGGAGCCTTTGCCCTTCAAAGTAACATGCCTTCCCTGTCCAGCACTGCTCATCCCTCTTGCCTGCACTCTGCAGGGGACCTCATTCTCCAGACCCCTATCAGGCTCCTCCCCAGTGGGGCATTCTCACATCCTTTCTCCCGGGAGATACCATCACCTCAGCCAATGGGTGCACGACGCTGAGGTGGTGCCTTAATGTCCTCTCTCCCCTTGAGAAGCTGGAAGCTTCTCAAGCTCCCCCCCTCCTCCAACTCCATGCTGCTCTGAGTCAGCTAGATTGCAGCTGCAGCAGCTCTGAAGCTGTGCCCAGCAGCTGCAGGGTGACCTTGGGCAATGCTTGCCTTCTCTGGTTTTTATTTCTTTGGGGGTTCAAAGGGGAGGGGGTTGACCCGCTGAGCCTCTTACTCAGGTAGAGCTACTTGATCCTTCCTGAAACTGTGTAAAACTTATGCATTTTCCTTGGGAGAGGGTGCAGAGGCTCCAGTGATTTTCAGATAGGTCTGTGGTCCACAGATGTAAGAAGCCTCACCCACCTTGATGGTTTCTAAGTCTTTGCCAACACTAACAGGGAAAGCCAGGAAAGCTGGGACTCGGATGCCTGGTTTTCCCCATTTTCCTCTCCTTTGCAGTGGCAGTACCTTCCCTTCCCCCATCTCTGCAGCAAGACACCTCCCTGAGCAAACCTCTCTGCTCTCTTGGGCTTTGCCCTTTTACGCAGACAAACCATCCTAGGACTTCTGGCCTACCCAGCTGGGTTCCTTTCTCCCCTTTTCACCTTCCCAAGACTCATGCCCTGGCTTGTATTATCTTGGGATTTACAGTATTCACTTTCAGGAGATGTAGACTAGTCTCCACACCTCCACCGGTCCTAGAAGGTCTTCTGGGAACCAGCAGCCCATTGTTCACAGGGCCCAGGGCGTGGCTGCCATTGACACGAGGACTTCTGTGCTAGAGAATGCACAGCCAGGTGGGGGAAGGGACAGAGAAGCTGTCATGTGGGTCCCCCAGGCTCCGCAGTGACCTTGGACTCTGCAGAACCAAAACCTGCAAGAAAGGGGCTGTGGCTTCTAGTGGCTCACAGCACCTTCACGCCTCTAGAGGGCACAGGCTCTTTACCTTGTTCCACCACAAGCTCAGAGTTAAGCCCTATCAGCCAAGTTTCACATCTGAATTCCCAGCATTGACAGCTGGGTTCAACCCAGCTGAACCAGGTATTAGGACTAGAAATGGGAGCGTCCTCTGTCCTGTGGGATTTCAGATCTTGAATTTGGGGAGACAGTTTGACTGTTGGAACCAGACAGACACTAGATTTGAATCTACTGCTTATTACTAGCTGGCTTTGAACGGTAGTAATTTGCCTATCACAAAGGAGAGGGTAGGTTAAGAATCCAGGATGGCACTGGGCACTCAGTAGGTCTTCAAGCTATGCGTGTCACCTTTGGGATCTGGGCTCTAGAATCCAAATCCGGGTGTGGCTAACTCTGTGCCCTGTTTCCTTCTCCCACAGTGAGGCTGGACCGACTATCAGAGGCGGCCAAGGTCAATACAGATGCCATGCGCTCAGCACAGGAGGAGATAACAGAGTATCGCCGCCAGCTACAGGCCAGGACCACAGAGCTAGAGGCTCTCAAAGGCACCAAGGAGTCACTAGAGAGGCAGCGCTCTGAGCTGGAGGACCGTCATCAGGCTGACATCGCATCCTACCAGGTGGGCAGGGATGGGGCAGAGAGCCAGACTACCTTCCCTGCTCAGGTGATCCTGGACAAGTCACTGTCCCTCTCTCAGCAGGGTTCTGGTGGTGAAGACCGGGGGTGGGCCTTGGAGTCAGACATGCAAGGGGTACCAGTATGTCTTTCTAGCTGAGTGGCCCCAGGAAAGTTATCTGCCTCTCTGAATCTGAATTCCTCCAGTACAATGGGGGAAAAGAAAAAGCATGTCCACTTTGCAGAGCTGTGAGGGTTAAAGAGATGGACAGACTTTCCATGAGATGAGTATGAGCCTGCTCAGCGAGGTGTGGGTCACGGTGGGCATTTGGTAAACTATAACCAGCATCTGCGAACGTGGGTAGCCTAGGGAAGGCCTTGGCAGATTCCTTCCATTAAAGATAGCTGGCAAAAGAAAATGACTCTTTTTTCTTTTTTTAAGATTTTATTTATTCACTTGAGAGAGGGAGAGCATGAACAGGGAGAGAGGCAGAGGCAGAGGGGAAAACACACTCCCCACCAAACAGGGAGCCCGATGTGAGGCTCAATCCCAGGATCCTGGGATCATGACCCCAGCTGAAGGCAGAGGCTTAACTATCTGAGCCACCCAGACACTTGGAAGATGACACTTCTAAAGACCTTATGTGAGTTATGGGACGCCTGGGCGGCTCAGTTGGTTAGGTGGCTGCCTTTGGCTCAGGTCATGATCCCAGCGTCCTGGGATCGAGTCTCACATCGGGCTCCTTGCTCAGCAGGGAGCCTGCTTCTCCCTCTGCCTCTGCCTGCCACTCTGTCTGCCTGTGCTCGCTCGCTCTCTCTCTCTCCCTCTCTCTCTCTGACAAATAAATAAATTAAAAAAAATTTAAAGACCTTATGTGAGTTAATATGTGGGAACTGTGGATAAATTGGGAAATGGAGCAAGCAAAAAAGAGGCAATAAAAATCGGCCCTAATGGGTCACTTTCAGCAGTGGCTAAGTGAGCCTGGGGACAGGGGAGAAGTTTCCACTGCTAGTTAGCGGGTTTCTGTGTATGGCTTTGGTCCTCAGCCACAGGTGTTTCCTCAGCCCTTACTGTTCAGTAGGCACTTAGGAGCACCGGGAGCCAAAGCAGACAAGGTTCTGTTCCTGCAGAGCGTTTTCTAAGTTCAAGAGATCTGTAAAACTTCACCTGTCATCCCACTGACCATTGATAACCATTGTTGGTGGCTGGTGCGTTTCATTCTAAACCACTCCCCAGGCTGAGATTGTACGGACATGCAGCAGGATTTTTGCTCTAGGTGGTTTCCACATCCATGAATGAGGCTTCCATAGCTTTGGCAGTGTGGGTGTTGGCCCCAGTGAGTCTGGCTAGATGGGACTGCTTTGGGTTTGCGTGGTGTGCTCCAGTTTCTCCGACGCTGAGGGCCAGGCGCTGGCTGGTGCGTGATGTGTGTGTAACCTCGCCTCCCCAGGAAGCCATCCAGCAGCTGGATGCCGAGCTGAGGAACACCAAGTGGGAGATGGCAGCCCAGCTCCGAGAGTACCAGGATCTGCTCAATGTCAAGATGGCTCTGGATATTGAGATTGCAGCCTACAGGTGAGGTGGGCTGGGGGCCTTTGGGATGGTGGGGAGACCTTGTGTTCTTATGAGAAGCTTAGCACTGAGTTTCAGGTTCCCAGCAAGATGACCTGCCTATCTTAGAGAACAAAACGAATTTTTTTTTTTTTTTTGGTGGTAAAATGTATAGGATATGGAATTTACTATTTAACCATTTTTAAGGGGCGCCTGAGTGGCTCAGTGGGTTAAAGCCTCTGCCTTCGGCTCAGGTCATGATCCCAGGGTCCTGGGATCGAGCCCCGCAGCGGGCTCTCTGCTCAGCAGGGAGCCTGCTTCCTCCTCTCTCTCTCTGCCTGCCTCTCTGCCTGCTTGTGATCTCTATCCATCAAATAAATAAGTAACCATTTTTAAGTATACCATTCGGTGGCACTAAGTACATTTACTTTGTGCAACCGTCACCACCACCTATTTCTAGAAATTTTTCCATCTTCCCAAACTGAATTCCTGTGCTCACTAAAGAATTATTCCCCACTCTTTTTCCTCCTTTCCTCCAGCCCTAGCAACCATCATTCTACTTTCTGAAAGACAGAAGTCTTGAGGATGGCTTCTTTTCATTCTTCCAGTAACTTAGAGGATTAACGTTCCTCACCCCTCACCAAATCTGGCCAGGTAGAGGCCTGCTTTGGAGGGAAGGAGGTACCTGAGTTGTCAGAGGGACAACTCACTTAGCGCTTTTTTGGTTTTGTTTTTGTTTTTCTTTTTTTAAGCTCCCTGAGCTTTTGTTTCCCGGGGAAATAAAATGGAGATGGTAACAGTACTCCTGTCACAGGGCCATGGGGAGGAGGAACTAATCCAGTTCCAAAGCAAATCCGGGTACAGCTGGGTGGCCGAAGAGAAAGCCCTCAGTAAATGGTAGCCAGAAGATGGCCCTGAGACCTCCCAGCGTAGCGGTTTGTTGCTGCGGAGCAGGCTGACCGAGTGATCTCTCCCAGTTGCTGGCATGTCCCTTCATGTCCCACCTCTTAGGTCTAGTCTATAATCTTGCTGCTCAGAATGCAGTGGGTGAACCAGCACAATCGGCATCTTCACAAACGTGTTGGAAAGGCAGATTCTCAGGCCCCATCCCAGACCTACTGAATCAGAATCTGCATTTTAACCAGATCCCTGGGGGATTTGTATGTTGTTAAGTTTGTAAAGCGCAAGTGTAGGGTAACCCCTACACCTGTTGTGAGTCCGGCACTGCCAGGTCCTTTTTATTTATTATCTCATCGAAACAACCCTCTGAGGGAGGGACTCTTATGACCCTCTTTTTGCCAATGAAGAAACTGAGACTTGAAGAGTCAGAATGGCTTGGTTGAGGTCACATACCTACTGAGTAGGAAAGAGCAGACACTGTTGTCCCCACTCTATTCCTAAAACTCAAAGGATGAGAATATAAGTGATTGGGGACTCTTGAAATTCCAATGGGAATTCTAAGACCTCTTAATCCCAAATTTATAAATGTGGAATTGTTTGCTCAGGCTCCCACCTTCCTTTTGAACATTTTAGTTGAGGGACAGTTACTGTAATTTTTGCTAATACAGGTGTTCTCTCTTGAGGGCCATTTGGGGGTGGGGGCGTTGTTTTAGAAGTTGCAGCCTTAGCAGCATAAAACAAGAGCAGTGCCATTGGGGTACAGATTCTGGGTTGTCCCTGGGATGATTTGCTAAGTGACTTTTTCCAGACTCAAATTGTCCACCATTCACATTCCTTCCTCCACCAAAATCCATATCATTGGATTCTGTGGATCTTCAGAGTAACTCAAGAAAACCCCCAACTTATCAGTCTGCTCTGAGTTAATAATAGTAATGTGTTCTGTTATCCATTCTGCAGAAAACTCCTAGAGGGCGAAGAATGTCGGATTGGCTTTGGCCCCAGTCCTTTCTCCCTTCCAGAAGGACTTCCCAAAATCCCCTCTACATCTACTCACATAAAGGTCAAAAGTGAAGAGAAAATCAAGGTGGTAGAAAAATCAGAGAAGGAAACCGTGATTTTGGAGGAACAGACAGAAGAGATCCAAGTGACTGAAGAAGTGACTGAAGAAGAAGAGAAAGAGGCCAAAGAGGAGAAAGGTGAGGAGGAGGAAGCAGAAGGGGGAGAAGAAGAAGCAAAATCTCCCCCAGCAGAAGAGGCTGCATCTCCAGAAAAGGAAGAGGCCAAGTCACCAGTTGGAGCCAAGTCCCCAGAGAAGGAGGAAGCTAAGTCCCCAACTGAGGCCAAGTCCCCAGTGAAGGAAGAGGCCAAGTCCCCAGAAAAGGCTAAGTCCCCCCTGAAAGAAGAAGCAAAATCTCCAGCTGAGGCCAAGTCCCCAGCTAAGGAAGAGGCTAAATCTCCAGCGGTGAAGTCCCCTGAGAAAGCTAAATCTCCCCTGAAAGAAGAAGCAAAATCTCCAACTGAGGTCAAGTCCCCAGAGAAGGCCAAGTCCCCTGTGGAGGCCAAGTCACCTGAGAAGGCCAAGTCCCCAGAGAAGGCCAAGTCACCGGTGAAGGAGGAGGCCAAATCCCCAGAGAAGGCCAAATCCCCAGTGAAGGAAGAGGCCAAGTCACCTGAGAAAGCCAAGTCCCCAGTGAAAGAAGAGGCCAAATCCCCAGAGAAGGCCAAGTCACCAGTGAAGGAGGAGGCCAAGTCCCCAGAGAAGGCCAAATCCCCAGTGAAGGAAGAGGCCAAGTCACCTGAGAAGGCCAAGTCCCCAGTAAAGGAGGAGGCCAAGTCGCCTGAGAAGGCCAAGTCCCCAGTGAAGGAAGAGGCCAAGTCCCCTGAGAAGGCCAAGTCCCCAGTGAAGGAAGAGGCCAAGTCCCCTGAGAAGGCCAAGTCCCCAGTGAAGGAGGAGGCCAAGTCACCTGAGAAGGCCAAGTCCCCAGTGAAGGAAGAGGCCAAGTCCCCTGAGAAGGCCAAGTCTCCAGTGAAGGAGGAGGCCAAGTCCCCAGAGAAGGCCAAGTCCCCAGTGAAAAAGGAGCCCAAATCCCCAGAGAAAGTCAAGTCCCCAGAAAAGGCCAAGTCTCCAGTGAAGGAAGAGGCTAAGTCCCCTGAGAAGGCTAAGACTCTTGATGTTAAGTCCCCAGAAGCCAAGACTCCAGCAAAGGAAGAAGTAAGGTCCCCTGCAGACATCAAATCTCCTGGAAAGGCAAAAAGCCCTGTAAAGGAGGAGGTCAAGTCCCCAGAGAAGGTCAAATCTCCTGTGAAAGAAGAGACCAAGGCTCCTGAGAAAGAGGTCACAAAGAAGGAAGAGGCAAAGTCCCCCATAAAGGAGGAAGAGAAACCCCAAGAAGTGAAAGTCAAAGAGCCCCCAAAGAAGGTAGAGGAAGAGAAAGCCACACCAAAAGCTGAGGAGAAGAAGGACAGCAAAAAAGATGAGGTGCCAAAGGAGGCTCTAAAACCTGAGGTCCAGGACAAGAAGGAACCGGCTGTGGAGAAACCCAAAGAATCCAAAGGTGAAGCCAAGAAAGAGGCTGAAGATAAGAAAAAAGCAGTGACCCCAGAGAAGGAGGCTCCTGCCAAGGTGAAGGAAGAGGCCAAACCCAAAGAGAAGGCTGAGGTGGCCAAGAAGGAGCAAGATGATGCCAAGGCCAAAGAACCTAGCAAAGCGGCAGAGAAGGAGCCAGAAAAGCCAAAGAAGGAAGAGACGCCGGCAGCACCTGAGAAAAAAGATGTCAAGGAGGCCAAGAAGCCCGAGGAGAAACCCAAAGCAGAGGCCCAAGCCAAAGAAGAGCCCAGCAAAGAGGCCCCCACACCTGGCAAAGCCAAGACAGAAAAGGCTGAGAAATCCTCTAGCACAGACCAGAAAGATAGCAGGCCTGCAGAGAAGGCCACGGAAGACAAGGCTTCCAAGGCGGAGAAGTAAGGCAGGGAGAAAGGACTCCAGAACAGCCAAAGAAATTCAGGAGGGCCCAGGAGCTCAAGGGTCAACATAACAAATTTTCATTTTTTTCTCCCTTTCTTTATATAAGAAGAAACTTTGCTTAGATGATGGGCCCCTCCTTCACCAAACAGGAATTTCTATTAGCAATAGGTTAGCAAGAGAGGGTATTCCCAGTCCCCGGCTCTACACCCCAAACTCTCTGCAGGCGATGGACAGTTATGTTATGATAGCTTACGTAGCCGAATGTGATATATGCCGAATGCCATATGTAAACACTTGACTATAAAAACTGACCCCCTCCTTTCCAGATAAGTGCATTTATTACCTGTATGTGCAATTGACAGATGATCGCAATAATGAATGAGCAGTTAGAAACACATTATGCTTGAGATGTCTTAACCTATTCCTGAATGCCTTCTGTTTTCCAAAGGAGTGGCTGAGCCCTTGCCCAGAGCTCTCTATCCTGGAAGAGCTAGAGCAGGTGGGGCTGGGCACTGGCCACTGAATCATGCCAGGGCGCACTTTTCCACTGAAGTCCACTTTCAATTGCTTCTGTGCAATAAAACCAAGTGCTTATAAAATGAATCCGTTTCTGCTGTTATCTATTCTCTTCTCCCTGGCAGGCTAGGGGACAGGGTGAAGGGAAGTCTAGATGTCCTACTCAAGGCCGCAGAGAACTGAGTGAACATCAGAGGTCCCGTGCACGTATGGGACCAGTTAACGTGGCCTCTCTCGGGCTGTTTCCCAGACACAAATCATGTGCCAGGCAACGTGCTAGGTGCTTTATCTTTATGATTTTGTAGCTAGGTGGCCTGGCACATGGTTTCTCAGTGTGGTTCGTGGATCACCTATATTAACATTGTCTGGGAGCCCTAAGAAATGCAGATTCCTTGATTCTACCCTAGACAATTGAATCAAAATCTGAGGCATAGGTCTGGGAAAGTACATGTTTTACCAACTCCCGCTTGATTCTGATGCACACTGGAGCCTGGGAATGGGTGAGGTCCTGTGGATATTAAACAGTCTATAGAGCTCTACTATGTCCTCTTTTGTAAGGAGGGGTGAGCCTTCTGAATGAGGGGCTATAGGTGGCTAATTCACCTGTTGTGAAGACTACTACAGTCATCGTCATTGGGAACAATGTCAGTAGTCCCTTAATTGGATTCTAATATACTTCAGAGGCGATTTTGAAAGCTGTATTCTTGTGAATTTACTCTAAAATTCTTGTGTGGTTTCCAACTTTGTGTTTGCTTTTAGCACTTTTCCTGGGAATTGCTTCTTTCCCTGCTTCAACCAGGTGGTTCTCAGAGTCACCATGTTTTCTAATTGCCCTGTACCACTGGTCACTGGTGATTGATCCAAGAATGGCCACTCGATTCCAGATGAGCCAATGGGAACTCTTGAGATTTCAAACTTAGACCAGATTGTCCGTTTTCTCCCTGTTGGGGGTAGGTGAATAAGGGAATCAGTAGCTATGGGCCACCATTTTTCCATCCTTGTGGAAAAGTTAGTCTGTGAGAAAGAGAGATGGACCGAGACAAGATACCTAGAGAATTATTGTAGATTTCAGGTCCTTGATCATGTTGTTCCTTTCCATGGCTTATTGGCCATTCTTTGAGCTGATAAAATCTTGCCAAAGCTCATTTAGGATATGGCTCTGTCATATGCAAGTGGAAGGGTTCTGAATAATGTAGTGACTGTGGGCACCTGGGTGGCTCAGTCGTTAAGCATCTGCCTTTGGCTCAGGTCATGATCCCAGGCTCCTGGGATCGAACCCCTCCATCGGGCTCCCTGCTCGGCGGGGAGCCTACTTCTCCCTCTTCCACTCTCCTTGCTTGTGTTCGCTCTTTCACTGTGTTTCTCTCTGCCAAATAAGTAAATAAAATCTTAAAAAAAGTAATGAAGTGACTGAGGGGGGCTGGTAACTCTGCTGGAAACCAAATGGTCTACTTGGGACACTCTCTGGCACTCTCCTTCCCTCCCCCATTCTCTCTCCGTCTCAAATAAATAAATAAATCTAAAAAATAACAAAAGCAATGAATATGGATTATACCAAAAAGTAAGATAAATATAAGGGGAAGATGGGGAAAGGAAAAGTGGAGTGTATAATTGATCAAAAACACTCATCTCTCATACCAGTCTGGAGAAAATGCTTAAAATCGATAAAAGAAAGGACTGAGAAACTACCAGACTAGAGAGACTAAGGAGACATGATGACTCAGTGCAATGTGGTACCCTGCATTGACTTCTAGAACATCAGTGGAAAAAGCAGTGAACTACAAATGCAATCTGTCATTCAGTTAAGAGCAATGTACCAGTATTAATCTCTTCATTCTGACAAATATACCATGACCACATAGGTGTGAATATTATAAGAAATTGGGAGAGGGTATTCAGGAACTTACTATGCTGTCTTTGCAACGTTTCAGTAAATTTAAAATTACTTCAAAATATAAAATCTTAAAAAAAAAATAAGGGAGTGGGGGCACCTGGCTGGCTCAGTCAGTGGAGCATGTGACTCTTGATCTTGGAGTTGTGAGTTCAAGGCTAATGCTGGGTGTAGAGATTACTTAAAAATAAAATCGTAAGGAAATATAAATAAAATTGCTTCAAAATAAAGTCTTTTAAAAAATGATGTATCAATCAATGGATGCCTGGGTGGCTCAGCTGGTTTAAGTGTCTGACTCTTCGTTTTGGCTTAGGTCAGACATGGTCTCAGGGTCCTGGGATGGAGTGGGCACTGGGCTCTGCGCTCAGCATGGGGTCTGCTGGAGATTATCTCCTTCTCCCTCACCCTCTGCTCACACTCTCTCAAATAAATAAAATCTTTTTAAAAAAATTTATATGTCAAGAAATTGCACAGGACTAAAAACAAAGTAAATACCAGATATCAGAACCTAAGACCTGGAGTTGAAGATAAAGTAGACGAAGGCCAGGGAAAGGCAAAGGCCCCTATGTGTGTCATTATAAGCAGATCGTAACCAGTCGAAGCCAACAGGCCCCAAACAGCTTCCAGCCCAATCTCCTTATACAGATGAGGAAACTGAGGCCAGAGGGGCAGGAGCCTGCCTAAAGCCAACTTGGTTGCAGAGTTTACTCTCCTATTTGTTCTAAACAGAAAATATGAATAACCTGGATATTAATTTTTTAGAGTCTGATTTTTAAAAAATTGCTCTCAGTGACCCTTACTTATAAATTTTATACTTTCTCAGTTTTGAAATCACAGGGAAGACATGATAGGCAGTAGAGTATTTCTACTCTATATTAAGGGCTCTTAAATATCTCTGATTCAGCCAATGTCCACAGGAGAAAAGGAGGGGCTTGTCTAGATTAGAATCCAAGCCATCAGCTTTGGTACCATCATATCAGCACTTTCCAAGGACTAGATGCTAGGCTGCACATTTTATATCCATAGTCTAACAACAGCCCGATGAAATGAACACTATTGAACCTGCATTTCTCCATCGAGAAAACTGAGGTTCGGAGAGTGACTTTGCCTGAAGTCCCAGAGCCAGGAAGATGTGGAGGCTGGATTTAAATTTGAATCTGTCTGAGCACGGAGCCCGGGCTCCCTTTCTTTGGCATTCTGCCTCCTGACATATTCCATGGCCACCCCAGACCAGATGCTGTAGGTATTTGGAATGCGAAAAGCCCCGGCCTTCCACAGTGATATCATTCTCATGGTGACCCCACGTGGCACAGGGAGGGCAGGAGGATCTGACCCAGCCATTTCTCCTCGTTGCCCTAAGTGGACATGCTCCCAGGGCTGTAGGCAGGATTAGCCGGCCAGATACCAACTAGGACTAACTTTATCTGCCAAACAAAATAATTCTCCCTCTGGGAGGATAACAAACCTTAGGAAAAAGGAATAGAGTCAATTTGCTAAGAAATTGCTTGTCAGATGTCAAGGGCCTGGGGGATACAGACAATACATGGAAAGGAGCTGACTGCTTTGGGATGTGCCTTTCCTGTGAACTAGCTCTTGGCTCAGCAAACATAGTTGGGTTGATGAAAAACATCCTTCATTTTTTTCCCCAGGGGAACTGTTCCAGAAAGGCTAGGTTAGGCTCTATGATAATAAACAACTATATCTCAGCGGTTTAGTCCAAAGAAAGCATCTTTCTCACGCACGCTACACGTCCAGTCTGGGTTGGCACGGGTCTCTGTTCATAGTGGTCACTCAAGAACCAAGTAAATAGGTGATCCATCTAGATCCAGGCTTCCAGGTTCATGGAGGCAGGGGAGAGAGAACTCGACAAACCATGCACAGGCTCTTAAAAGTCCCACCTGGAAGTGAGGCAGGTCTCTTCTGGCACTGGCCAAAGCAATTCACACAGTTAGATATCTAACGTCAGAGGAGACAGGCAGAACAGTCTTACTGAAATGCTAGAGGGAGAAGAGGGGGGACATTTTTTAGGGGAAGCACTGGTAACTCTACAGCAATGTTCCAGAGAATTCTGACCAGCAGCTCCTGAGGCAAGGCCTTGGAGGTTCCCATACTCATCAGCATTACTTCTGCTGCAAGTAGTCAAAACAGAATCAAATGAGTTAAAGCAAAATACTATTGCTACTGATAATTAATAATGGCAAATATATCAGCTTATACAATCAAGGAGTTCAAGAACATTGACTGGCTTCAGATAAAGCTAGATCCAGGGGAATTCTCAAATGATGTTCCTCAAGATGCTGCCAATCCTTTCTCCCCCACTTGGCTGTTTTCTTTTGTGTAGGCTTCATTCTCGGGCAGGACCTCTCCCTGTGGTTTACGTGCCAACAGTTGAGTCAACTTGGGGTGGGAGGGCGTGGGAAGAGAATCCTTGTTCAATATTTCAGGAGAAGTCCAGGGGTTGGTTCTCAATGGGCGTGTAATGTCATGTGCTCCTCTCTGGGCATCCACAGGACATTGATGAGCTAAGCTGTGGTCACTTGCCCATGCCGAGCTGGGAAAATACGTCAGGCTCCTCAAACTGAAACAGAGAGTTTGGGAGGTGTGGTTCCCAAAGGAAATTAGAGGTACTGTTATCAGAAGAAAAAGGAATCGATGCTGGGCAGGAACAATGATAAATGTCCACAGTACCTGTAGCAGAAGATCCAAATGAGCAGTAATACCCAGTATTAGAGGGTATGCAGAGAAACCTGAATTTTCTGGAAATAATGGTTGGAATGAAAATGGACAAAACCTTCCTGGAAGGCAATCTAATGAGATGCATCAGAAGCTTAAAAAGCTCAGATACTCTAACCAAAGTTTGCCACTTTGGGGAATGTATCCTAAATTAATAACCAGATCTACTATAGAAATATTTAAATACAAAATATATTCACTTCAGCTTTCTTTATATTTTGGAAAAATGGAAAGTACCCGGAATATACAATA